>VMBQ01009170.1:0-14690 GCA_007657795.1 Dreissena rostriformis
TTTGGAATAGTCTAGTTCCTTTGGCTTTCAGGTGAGCGCCTTAGGGCCTAATGGCCCTCTTGTTATTTTCAAAGCGGCGCATTAGGGGGCATTGTGTTTCTGACAAACACATCTCTTGTTGTTTTAAATTTGTTTGTTTTTTTTTGTTGCTTATTTGCATTTAAAGATGTAGGCCCATTTAGGAACCCTCGTGTCTGTTTGAATTAATGGGAATGGTTTTTAGTGTCTTTGTAAAACTGTCTGAGTGGGGATCCAGGCTCCTTGCTACACTTTGGGGGATTAGGGCCGCGGCCCTTAAAGGAGGGAATTTCGCGTCGTTTTGGGCGAAAAGGGGAATTTTAGAAGATCTTTTCACCAACCATTCAACACTAAAAATTGCTATATTTTAATGTTATTTACATAAATATACATTTAATCAAAGGTAAATTGCACGATACCAGCTGGCTATAAAAGTAAAAAAAAATAAAAAAAAAATGGAGAGAAGAATTTTTAGCTGAAATAGGGGAAAAAAGTATACTATTTTAAGGGGGGAATGGGGCCGAAGTTCGGCACAAAAACAGCCAAACGAGGGCCCTGGGATCAAACCAGGACCTCGTGGTTGCTAAACAGACACCATATCCATCAAGGATGGTAATAAGCAATGGCTTTGTAGCCAATGGTCCCTTATAATTGTAGCAGACCAAAATAAATGTTAATACAAAACTCTTGTCCCTTTACAAGAAGAATCAACAGCCGAGCTCTAGAAAAACAGGGCTTAATGCGTAAAGTCGTCCCAGATTAGCCTGTGCAGTAGGAAAGGCTTATCAAGGATGACACCTTCTGTTTATATGGAAGTTTTTGTTTAAAGGAAGTCTCTTCTAAATAAAAATCCAGTCTAGGCGGCGGGTTCCATCCCTGATAAACCTGTGCGGACTGCAAAGGCTAATCTTTCACAACATATGCATTTAGCCCAGTTTTCTCCAAACGTTGGCAACTATGGCCAAAAAGAAGTAATATTTGGTACCATGTGGCCTTTATCTTCCAATGACCTGTGTGGGTGTGTTGTGCAGGTATCGGCAGTAGTGGTCACATGGCGGGGGTCACGTGTCAACAGAAAGTGAGGGAGCACAGAGAGAAGGTGCGCAGTATCATGGAGGTGCTCGCTAGAGATCACATGAAGGTTGTCTTCTTTGGGAGGTACGTGTAACACCCACAGCTATTCAGGAATTCCCCTGACTCAAAATTTTATTTAGCCTAATTGCCTCAATTTAACAAAGTTTTTCTCAAATTTGCTGTTTTTTGCCAATTTCAGAAGAAAAAGTTGTAACCAAATAGAATTTTCTTTAGCCCATTGGTCAATTTCTAGCCATTTGCTTATTTAGCAAATGGCAGACTTAGCCCTGGCTGTTGGCTTTAAATCCACACAGGCTTTCTAAGTACGAAGAACCTTATGCTTGCTTTTGAGAGTGCTAGCAGCGAAATCTAGAAACTTCCTTCTTGTATTTTTAAGTATAAGGGAAACTATGTATGGTAAACATTGTTCATTCACTCACCATTAACAACATTTAAAACAGAGGGTAGCAAGGAGCAGTGTGGTAGTGGAGTTCTCGAAAGCTCCAAATTTCTGATTTTACTTTACTCAAACATAGCTTTTAATTAGGATTAAGTGTACAACTATTGAATCTGCTTCAATTTTCTGTATCCTGTACAAATTTTCCATGTTTAACTGTCATTATCTCAATGATTTTTGTTTCCTTCTTCCTTCATAGGACGTCTAATGGCAAGAGTACCACAATCAACGCCATGTTACGTGAGAAGATCTTGCCGACAGGAATCGGGCACACGACCAACTGCTTCCTGCAGGTGGAGGGCTCAGACTCACAGGAGGGCTATCTGCTGACAGAGGAAGAACCGGACCAACCCAAGAGTATGGAGGTACGGCGGGGATGGTCCTGATTTTTTCACCTGTCATATTTAAATGAGGCTCGCTCTGGGAAAATGGGGTTAAATACATGTTGGTAAAGTGCTGTCCCAGATTAGCCTGTGCAGTCCTCATTGGCTAATCAGGGACGACACTTTCTGCTTTTATTGTACTATTTTTTCATTTAAAGGAAGTCTCTTCTTTGCAAAAATCCAGTTTGGGCGGAAAGTGTTGTCCCTTATTAGCCTAACTGCACAGGCTTATCTGGGACAAAACTTTATGCATATGCATTAAACCCCGTTTTTTTTCATAGTGAGGCTCAAATGTAAGGGAACCAAAATTTGAACAAAGTTTTAACGCTTTCTGAGGTAGTTCTGCTCCTTTTTATGTCTCTCATTATTTCAGTCTACTGTTAATGACATTATTATATTCAATCCATGGCTCACATTTTTCAGTTCACCAATTGACATAATTTCAACATGTCAAAGATTGACATTATTTCAGTTCATATATATGTGCAAAAAGCTGCATTGGCAACTGTTCAGTCCACCATTTACTCAACTTCAATCCACTAATGATATGAGTCTTGTTCTGAGAAAACTGGGCTATATGCATGTGCATAAAGTGTCGTCCCAGATTAGCCTGTGCAGTCCGCACAGGCTAATCAGGGACGACACTTTCCACTTTTATGATATTTAACGTTTTAAGAAAGTCTCATCTTAGCAAATATCCAGTTCAGACGGAAAGTGTCGTCCCAGATTAGTCTGTGCAGACTATCCATTGCTCACATTTTTTCAATTCACCATTTGACATTATTTCAATCCGTCAAAAATTTACATTTTTTAAATGCATTAACATATTTACAAAAACTAAATTCTGTTCACCAATTGACATGTTTTTAAACGGTCAAAGATTGAATTTATTTCAGTACATTATAAACATACAGTTAGTATGTACAAAAAAGCTGCATTGGCAACTGTTCAGTTCCATATACATGTGTACTTTATTTCAATCCACTAATGATATCATTGATATTCTGATTTCAGAACATTAAGCAGCTAGCGAGTGCTCTTAGCAATGTGAAGCTTAAGGAGAGTTCACTGATCAGGATACTGTGGCCCAAGACCAAGTGTCGACTTCTCAGGGAGGAAGTTGTTCTCGTGGACAGGTTAGCAGTGATTTTTAGCCGTTCGATTTAAGGGACATGTTGATAGTTTGGCATAAAATGTGCAGTGAAAATCAATAATTTGGGCGTGGCATTTTACTGTGACAGGTGGAATTGTTCTCAACATCCTAAAGCAACATGTTCACTCCACCTATGACATTACTGAAACAATGATGCTATCCTTTCCATTAAAGGGACTTAGCAAAATGACAGTTTAAACAAGTTTGTCATGGATTCAAAAAATATTAAATGCATTATACACTTACAAGCAAAATAAAACTTTTTACATAGGAACATGTTCGTTTATTGATAATCTTCAATCAAAATCACAAAATATAGAAATTGTTTGCATTTGTAAGGCTTTTTTATGATAATTAGCAAAAACATGTAATACCAACATAGCAT
This sequence comes from Dreissena rostriformis, assembly GCA_007657795.1. NCBI lineage: Eukaryota > Metazoa > Mollusca > Bivalvia > Myida > Dreissenidae > Dreissena > Dreissena rostriformis. Next base: position 3,471 of record VMBQ01009170.1, read on the forward strand.
TCAAACTACCATACAGATTCAAAGGCCTATGTGGTGTAGTGGTAGTGAGTAAGCTTTTTCTCGTAGAGGCCCTGGGTGCGATCCACAGGGCATTTTTATTACTTATTTTTTAAATTTAATACTATAATTATATAAATTATTTCAAATATTACAGATTTTTTTTTTATAATGAATTTATTGATTTTTTTTTAAATACACATATCAGTGAAAGTCCATTTAAATATCATCTTTAATCCTTCTTTTCTGTGACCTAATCATAAAAATGTAAAAAAAAAAAAAGCAAATGCTTCTTATTTACCATTGTGAAACCAAACATGACAATTTAGATGTTTTTATAGCAAACACGTCTTTTTAACAGATGTGCAATATAGTTTCAAAAGAACGATATTTTTACCATATTCTGCATGGTTTCCAGCCCGGGGATAGACGTGACCCCCAACCTGGATGATTGGATTGACAAGTTCTGTCTGGACGCTGACGTGTTTGTGCTAGTGTCAAATGCAGAGTCCACTCTCATGCAGGCGGTATGTAGTCTGGCTTCATTGTTACCAGTTATTACTTCAGTTGGGCACGTTTATTTGATTCTTGTATCTAACTCACAGTATGTTATCATTCAAGCAGTTAGTCGTCTGGCATTATTATAACCATTGATGGTTTGTTGTAATTCCTAAAAGACCAAAACAAAATAATACTAGCGATGTCCAATGTATTTTAGTGAATATGTGCCTACCTTTATGCGTTAACCCTTTCCCACTCAGAAGAAAACTGAAAATGGCTATATGCAAACAGCATAAAACCAGGACAGCCTGCGAGTAACTCAGTCTGTTCAGGTTTTATGCAGTTTGCTGGTCATCAGTATCTTATGTTTGGAAATGAAGGCTTTTAAACTTGAATCTAGTTAGAAAGGTCTTAAATTTAATTTGATTTTCTAAAAGACTAAAAACACGTCAAAATGAGTATCGAAGCCGTAAAGGGTTAACCTTGTTTCCTCGCATCATTCTAGGAGAAGAAATTCTTCCACAAGGTCAGTGAGCGCCTTTCTAACCCCAACATCTTTATCCTGCTCAACCGCTGGGACATCTCCGTGTTTGAAGACGACGTGGAGGAGGTAAAACAACAGCACCTCGACCGTAACCTCGAGTTCCTTTGCGATGAGCTCAAGGTGATGGGGCGGGACGAAGGACTTGAGCGCGTGTTTTTCGTCTCGTCGCGAGAGGCACTTGCGTCACGTCTCAAAGAGTCAGGGACCCCAACTCCCAGTAAGAATTGCTGTCATTGTAGGCATGTTTTTACAGTGTTACTTGTTTATGAGTAGATGCATCTAGCTTGAATACCTAGCTTGTGATTGCATATGGTCGGTTGCATATGGTTAGGTTGTTTCAAAGTCACTTTCAAAGTTGTGAAAACTGGTGTCTACTTAACTCCATAACAAATCGAGCTATTGTATCAAAGCTTCTTTTGAGATACCTGATGTTAAGACCTTGATAGTGATTGCATGAAGTCAAAGTGGGTGTTACAAAACATTAAGAAAAAATAACTAAAGAGTAAATAAAGCTTTTTGATTGGAAATGTTTTCTTTACTTTTGTCTTTTCATGGAATATTGGGCAGTGTGGTAAACGTCACCATTTCTAATAATATATACAGTGATCCCGCGTTTATCCGGATCTCCATAGTCCGGAAATCTCGCGATTCGGACGAAAGTCAAGGGGAACGTATTTATTATGCAGTATTTTCCCCCTTTAAGTCCGGAATCTCGCGTTCCGGATCCGGACGTAGAGTTCGCAACACCGATCTGTGTATTTAGCTGTAATTATGTCTTGTTAATCCGGATGCTTCCCAACATGGGAACTTCATCGCCCACCCGCCGTATAAACACCGAGGCGTGAAATATTATTGTGTTTAGGCGTGATAAATTGATGTCTGCATCACACAATGCATCTTAAATGACACACTTGATTAGATGTTTGATTTTCTTTAATGTCTTTAATGAGCTGAACACGCGACTGTCACCAATTATGACGCTGATAACAGTCGGACCGTCATCACAAAACTGTTTATCACTTAAAAAGACCTGCTAATTCAGAAAATATAACANCGCCGTATAAACACCGAGGCATGAAATATTATTGTGTTAAGGCGTGATAAATTGATGTCTGCATTACACAATGCATCTTAAATGACACAATTGATTAGATGTTTGATTTTCTTTAATGTCTTTAATGAGCTGAACACGCGACTGTCACCAATTAGGACGCTGATAACAGTCGGACCGTCATCACAAAACTGTTAATCACTTAAAATGACCTGCTAATTCAGAAAATTTAACAGTTTTCTTTCACAGTTTTGCATGTTTATCAAAATAAAAAGATGATGTTTTGCGTTGAAAAATCATTCCAACTTACACTGTCATACTACGCATTTATCATCAAAAACAGTATCGCAGTTTTATGTTTTATTTTCATTTGCCTTCAAAACCCTTGTTTTGTAACTCTGGGACGTCACCAGCTTACAGCTCGCGTGCCACCCATGGCAACGTCTTTTCACTGTGGCAGTATCACACGAGATACATGCAGTCCTCATGGAAAGTGTACATGTATACAGCAAAATTCGGTTACGCATTTTTGTATTGACATTGTTTAACAACATTTGATTTTTTAAACTAAATAAATGTCTGCGTAGCAAGAAAATATCATTCTTTATGCGAAATAAGTATGTAAATGTACATGAACATAAGGTTTATGTCATACGCTAAATATTTAATTATTGAAACGGCACTGGTTTCGATAATCTGGACAATTCGTTTATCCGGAAATTTCTGCCGGAACAGACGTTTCCGGATAAACGCTGGATCACTGTATATATTTTTTTAATGTATTTCCAAAAAGAGTGCTGAAAACATTTTGCTAAAAAACTAAAAGACAAATTAAGCATTTGAAAATTTTGGATCTGGTGACAAATTCCAGATGCACTGTAGTTTAATGTAATTCGTTCTTCTTTGCACAGCTGGGGTAATGCAGGAAGGTTTCCAAGAACGTCTCTTCACTTTTTCCACCTTTGAAAGAGTTTTTGAGGTAAGCTTGCTTTATTCTAAACATGAGATACAATCTGAGCTTTCTGTTTGATTAAAATATTAAAATTGCCTCCAATAAAAAAAAAGATTCTGGTGAAAATTGGTCAGTCTCATTAAAAAAAGAGGGATTAACTACAAACATGCCCTTTCGTCAAATTTTAAGTGTTGTCCACCTTTTGAATCATGGTTGGCATCACAACACGTTTGATTGTAGTCATTGCTAAGTTTCATGTGTTGAATCCTTCCCATTATTTCATGGGCATGGACAAAGACACGATTAAGAGTGTAGGTTATTAACCAGAAATAGAATCTTATGCCATCATACGGCCTGCAGTGACAAAATAACACATAGTGATATAAATTTTTATTTTCCCACTGTGTTTAACACAGAAACATGACGATTTTTGATTACAGATTTGTTTTATTGCTTGGCATGAAAACCTTGACTACTTGTCTGGTTTAGGTTTTCTTAGGCTTGCTAAATAAACTTATCTATATTCATTGTTAAAGTAGTATTCTCTATTACGATTTTAAAATGATAGACACAACCCATGCGAAAGACGTCGGACCTCGGACAATTCCGATCGAATTTGCTGAGGTCCAGTATTATTACCCAAACTTTCTGACCTCGTGTCTGACAAAAAAAGCAATATGTTAAGATTTGTAGTTGTGTTTTAAATTGCTATTAAAAATTACTTGTAATGTTTAGAAAAAAAATCACAAAGCTTTTTTCATGTTTAATAGAAAATTTACCATATGTTTTAACAGAACGGGTTTAAATCTAGTTGTTATTTTATTGTATAAAGATTTATTTAGCATTTTTAACGTCGTAACAATAATAAACAAACTATAAAAGGTATTTTATTTGGTTAAAGAAGAACGAGGTCCGGTAATTTCTGGTGAAGTCCGGTAAATTTTAAAAGTTATCGGACCTCATGTCGGGTTGGATTTTTTTTGTTTTTTGCATGGGTTGATAGACATGACAATGTTTTACTGCAGGAGTGCATATCAAAGTCTGCTGTGAAGACCAAGTTTGAGCAGCACACCAAGCGAGGCAAGAGCATCACAACAGAGTTGCGGACCTTGATGGAGGACATCCTCAAGCAGAGTCTCCAACAACAGTAAGCACAGATCCATTGAGCCACGCTCTGGGAAAACAGGGCCTAATGCATATGCAGTGTCTTCCCAGATTAGCCTGTGCAGTTTGCACAGGCTAATCAGGGACAACACTATCCCCTTTTATGGAATTTTTCATTTAAAGGAAGTCACTTTTAAACAAAAATCCAGTTAATATGCAAAGTGTTGTCCCAGATTAGCGGGTGAGACTGCACAGGCTAATCTGGGACGACCCTTTACGCACATGCATTGAGCCCAGTTTTCCCATAGTCAGGCTCAATTATTAAGGGTACATGTTTTGAGATCTGGTATAACCAGAAAAGCTATGGAGAATTATGTTAGTCAGAAAGTGTTGTCCCTGATTAGCCTGTGGAGATTTCACAGGCTAATCTGGGAAAGCACTTTATGCAGATGCATTTAGCCCCGTTTTCCTAAGGCAAGACTCAAATTTATTTCTATTGCCGGGTTGTGTTCCAGTGACCAGATGGTGACCGTGCGGAGAGAGATGGCTGATGAGCTGGACTACATGGAGAAGCAGCTGTCCCTGCTGACAAGTGAGATCAAGGACAAGATCAAGAACATTGTGGAGGACGTGGAAAACAAGGTACACATTAGGGGGCAGAGATGGGGTCAAAACAAGGTATCAACTAGGGGGCAGAGATGGGGACCATGGAAAACAAGGTAGCCATAAGGGGTCAGAGATGGGGACCATGGAAAACAAGGTAGCCATTAGGGGTCACAGATGGGGTCTATGGAAAACAACGTAGCCATTAGGGATCAGAGATGGGGACCATGGAAAACAAGGTATCAAGTATGGGTCACAGATGGAGTCCAAAAGAGGTAGCCATTAGGAGTCAGAGATGGGGTCAAAATAAGGTAGCCATTAGGGGTCAGAGATGGGGTCAAAACAAGGTATCAATTAGGGGTCAGAGATGGGGTCTAAGAGACGTGGAAAACAAGGTAGCCATTAGGGTCAGATATGGGGTCAAAACAAGGTATCAAGAAAAGGTCTGAGATGGGGTCTATGAGACGTGGAAAACAAGGTACGGTAGCCATTAGGGGTCAGAGATGGGGTCAAAACAATGTAGCCATTAGGGGTCAGAGATGGGGTCAAAACAAGGTAGCCATTAGGGGTCAGAGATGGGGTCTATGGAAAACAAGGTAGCCATTAGGGGTCAGAGATGGGGTCAAAACAAGGTAGCCATTAGGGGTCAGAGATGGGGTCTATGGAAAACAAGGTAGCCATTAGGGGTCAGAGATGGGGTCTATGGAAAAACAAGGTAGCCATTAGGGGTCAGAGATGGGGTCTATGGAAAACAAGGTAGCCATTAGGGGTCAGAGATGGGGTCTATGGAAAAACAAGGTAGCCATTAGGGGTCAGAGATGGGGTCTATGGAAAACAAGGTAGCCATTAGGGGTCAGAGATGGGGTCTATGGAAAAACAAGGTAGCCATTAGGGGTCAGAGATGGGGTCTATACAAGGTAGCCATATGATTAGGGGTCAGAGATGGGGTCTATGGAAAACAACTTAGCCATTAGGGGTCCCAGCTTTTGCTTTATGATCCCCACAAGGATTAAAACCATTAAACATCATGTCAAACAATAAACAACTATTCTCCTACTTCACAAAACTCTGCGTAGGATTTGATTGGTTCAGAGAATAGCACTATGAGTTTGTTACTTCACCAGCCCAGATAACAGGTTGGCTTCACTGGTTGGTAATAAATCGTTAAATTTTATCACTAAACCATTTAATGAAGTGAAATAAACCTATACCAGTCAATATTTTTGACGGATTCATGGTTTCGTTTTCACCCAAAACAAAGTTTTACAAATAGTTTTTGTTTCGGACACGAGGACCGCCAGTTTTGGATATGATACCGGGCTTCAGCAAATTGTATTGGAAATTGTCCATGGTCTGAAGTCTTTGGCAAGGGTTGTAATGTTTGCAGAGTAGAAACGGTGATGGAATGACAACAAACAAATTATCTAGGGATCATTAAAGCTACAAAAATGGAGTGTGGTGCTGCACACATGGAAGTATTAATCTTTAGATCTCCTGAGCAAAATAAAGAAGGGAAGGAAGAAGAACTGCCTGTGTAATCAAGGACCATGTACTCATGGACAAACAGGCATTTACGAGTTACTCAGACCAGTGCTGGTCTTACAGCTTTTTTAAAGTTAAAGATCAAGATTGAAAGTGAGATGCTCTCTGTGAATTGGAACATAAAACAATTCTACCAAACAACATTTCTTGATGACACATTTAGCAGTATCAATATTCTTTTTGCTACTTTTCTACTCTCTGTAACTTAGCATGTATCCTATTAAGTGCACAGTTTTGATTACCAGCCAAGCCATATAACCTGTGTGGGCAATGGTCATGAGATTATTTCTACGGCCATTATCCTCCTACTTAGATTCAAGTCTGGAAGTTATCTGTTTCTTACATACGTACATGTATGTGCACATAGTTCTGGTAAACCAGCTTACAATGTTCCTATGAAAAGCATGAGTAGATTAAATAACTGTTGATTAAATGACTGAAAAATACTGAATATGGCAACACATTCGAACAAACAAACAAAACCAACTATTTTGCATAGGTTGCCATGACACTGAAGGATGAGATCCGTCGCCTAGCAATCCTGGTGGACGAGTTTGACCGGCCATTCCACATTGACCAGACCTCAATGGATATCTATAAGCAGGTAAGCATCTTGGATACCAGATAAACAGGGTTTTAGGTTCTTTCCTAGACACATTTATGTAAATATTTGTGATTTAATCTTTCATCTTTTGGAAGTTAAAATGGCATATCAGTAAACTTCAAATAAGTCACTTATTTTATGTAAATTGAAATGGCCTTTTAGCAAACAGTATATAATTCTGATAAAAACTTATTGAATGACATCTGAAGTTGCCTATGAGTAAAATGTCAAATGAGTCTGATATAATTTTATCTAACAAAAGCCTATGGTATATACAAGCGAACGGCAAAAACATGTTATACAAATGTTTCTAATGACAGCCAAAGTGGCCTATTAACAATTGGCAAAAATGACATAAACTATACAGTAAGTATGACAAAAACAAAATAGCCTTATAGCAAACGGCAAATATATTGGATAGAAAATTGTCTAATGAAAGCAAAAAAGGGCCTAGTAGCATATTGGCAGATACAATAGAAATTTTGAAATAAAATCATGAATGCCTTATACAACTTGTATATTTGCATCTGTGGTTATGGTAGTGACAATAGTGAAGATAACTGTTGCTGCCTTAAAATGTATAACAGTAATAGGCATTTGGACGACTTTGATATGCATTTGAGACATATGAATGTTGAAATCTTTCAATTATTAAATTTAAGTTAACAAAAATTTGGGAAAATAAACATTAAAATCATGCAGTATCACAATAAGAAACAACAAGACAAACCGAGGATGTCAACTTACAATTTTGTCAACCTTGGTCTATATCTGTCAATGGAGATGATAGGATAGCCTATAAAGTCATTAAATATTGTTATGGGGAAGTACATGTTAACTGGTTGTTTCTCTTAGTTACATGGGGTACAAATACACAAGAGAATCATAATATAAATCCACTAGAGGATATGTTGTCTTTCAAATTAATGTGACCTCAACCCTTTTGTCATCATATGAATATTCATGTGAAACAGGCGCCTATTACAGTTAAACGTTTGCATCTTGGGATGAGTTGAGTCCCAAACAGCTCTATTGACGTGTGATTTCTACAGTGATTTTGTTTGCTTCATATTTTACAGCCTGTGCCTTTTTTATTGGGAAAATTAGCGCAATAAACCATGAAATAGGCAAAAATGAAACATTAATGATTATTAATATGATTATAAATAACAGTATTCCAATTGTTCATAAGTGCATCTCTAACTGCATTTTGGTATTTATGTTATAATGTGCTATGGAATTATATCCCTGTATAATAAACTCAATAAACCCATTATTGAATTTATTGGAAAAGTTTGGCATCTTTTTGGGGATAAATTTTTTGGCAGATTTTTGGGAAAATATACTTTTCACCATTGGGAAACAGCCTGTAAGAGGCTGTAATTTTGGGCAAAAACAATCACTTTTCTGTGACAATGTTCAAGGAGCTTCACAGGTATCTTGAGGAGAGTCTCTGTAGGAACCTTGTAGGTCGTTGCTCGGGTGACATACGCCGCTGTAAGGAGATGTTTGAGGATCACATGACCGGTACTCTTGCCTTCATGCGTGCACATTGTGGCTTCCTGTAGGGCGTTATTGTTTCCCATGACACTGTTTTATATTTTGCTGTGCACCTTCATATTATTGTTGTTCCAATGCCCTTGTAGGGCATACATTTATCAGAAATATCCTGACTGAATTTGACATGGGGATTGTTTATAGATAATCTGAAAAAATACTTTTTTCAAAATGGATTTCTTCTTTAGCAAAATTCTGGTTATTGGAAATGCAAGTTTGTGTTAAACTTTTATTCCTCTATCAACAAACTGCATACATCGATTCTTACAGCTTAATATTTCTGGTAGAATATATATCTTACAAATGTGTTGTAGCTTCACTGTTGTTGCTAATCATTTGATAATCAACGAACATGTATGCAATCCTTGAAGTTGTTCCTTTTTACCAGTATTTTTTTTCCAGTATTTTTTTATTTTGTTAAGTTTCAGTGTGGTTGTTGCCTAGATGTATACAAGGCTCAATGGTTACCAAAGTTCTCAGTCTGAATCTTATCCATTTAGAATGTTTAGTTTACTACATTTGAGCCAATGAGAATGGTTGTAATATTTGAACAAATGAGAATGGTTGTTACATTTTAGCCAATAAGAATGCTTGTCACATTTTAGCCATTCAGAATGGTTCTTACATTTGAGCCAAACAGAATGGTACCATTGTTACATTTAAGCCAATGAGAATGCCTGTTACAATTAAGTCAATGAGAATGGTTGTTACATTTTAGCCAATAAGAATGCTCATCACATTCTAGCCAATCAGAATGGTTGTTACATTTTAGCCAAAGAGAATGGACGATACATTTAAATAGTTTTATTGGTTCATTACAGGTTCTTGCATTTACATGTAGATCAATGTGAAAAGTCTGAAGTTAAATTCAGTATATCTGACAAGAAAATGAACTGGACAAAAATATATGTGGAAATGATGAAAACAGATTTTTATGGGTTAAAGAAGTTTACTTGCTGAAGTTTTCCTGAAATCTCTAATTTCTCAAAATTATGTAAAAACAATTAAAAGCCTCGTTCTCAAAACAACGGTGTTAATTGGCCAGTATTTTAAGTTACAACAGCTAGTCAGATACTGAGAACTTTCACAGTCCTTGGGCCTCATTCTCATGTCATCACTCAATTCTCATCTCTCGCCACATTCTCATTTCCCCACCAGGAGTTGCATGCACACATTGAGAGTGGCCTAGGACGCAATGTGCAATCTCGCTGTGCTGTCACCCTTCAGAACGCTCTAGAAACCACCCAGCGAGAAATGACAGGTATAGGCTCTTGGCATGTTGGGGTTAATGACTGTTGCGTTTGAAATATGTTGGTAAAAAATTAACTTGCTAGGTAAAAATTGGTAGGGAAAAAGTGGTGTTTGCTTCTTGCTAGCTTAAAATTGGCAGAGAAAAATAGGTGTTTATCATTTTTGGAAACATTCAATTGGGATTTTTTTTTAAAGCAATTGGGAAATTTGTAGTTTTTTTTCTAATTGGGAAAGTGCCGTTTTCCGGTACTTTATAAAGACGGAAAAGAAATCGCTGTCATGGAGTGCAGTTTGGTTTAGGTTTAATTGTTTTATTGTTATCATGAAAAACAAAGTAGTATAAAGAACCTAATCCGAGTTAGGATCTTAATGGGATAAATTGATGGATGCAGTTTCTGTCTTATAGAAAGTTTTGATAATCATTTTGTATCATTGAGTAAATATGTGTTTTTTTAATAGGCAAAACATTTTGTTGGATAAGTAAGTTTCATTTTTCATAAATTCATTACATGTTTTTTACTATTTGAGCAGTTTGGGGAAACCGGGCTTAATGCATGTGTCGTCCCAAATTAGCCTGTTCACGACACTTTCCACCTTGAATGGATTTTTTTTAGAAGGAGACTTCATTTACATTAAAAATTACATAAAATCCCTGATAAGTCGGTTAGGAATGCTCAGAATAATCTGGGATAAGACCTTACGCACATGCATTAAGCCCTGTTTTCCAATACTGCTTCTCATTGTCATTGTTCAAGTTGTTTTTGTACAAGCTTACTGTGTTCACTGATGTATGTGTGTCCTATTTCTTAGCATGTACATTTGCTTTTCTCATACTTTGTTAATTGTTATATTCTTTAAAAAATTATAGGTATTATTTATGTAAAGATGTAATTATAATTATTTTTAGCTCATCTATTTTTTGAAAAAAAATTATGAGCTATTGTCATCACCTTGGCGTCGGCGTCGGCGTCCGGTTAAGTTTTACGTTTAGGTACACTTTTCTCATAAAGTATCAATGCTATTGCATTCAAACTTGGTACACTTACTAACTATCATGAGGGGACTGGGCAGGCAAAGTTAGATAATTCTGGCTTGCATTTTGACAGAATTATGTGCCCTTTTTATACTTAGAAAATTGAAAATTTTGGTTAAGTTTTGTGTTTAGGTCCACTTTTTTCCTAAAGTATCAAAGCTATTGCTTTCATACTTGCAACACTTACTAACTATCGTAAGGGGACTGTGCAGGAAAAGTTAGGTAACTCTGACTGGCATTTTGACGGAATTATGTGCCCTTTTTATACTTAGAAAATTGAAAATTTGGTTAAGTTTTGTGTTTAGGTCCACTTTTTTCCTAAAGTATCAAAGCCATTGCTTTCATACTTGCAACACTTACTAACTATCGTAAGGGGACTGTGCAGGCAAAGTTATGTAACTCTGACTGGCATTTTGACAGAATTATGTGCCCTTTTTATACTTAGAAAATTGAAATTTTGGTAAAGTTTTGTGTTTAGGTC
>VMBQ01009170.1:16404-34712 GCA_007657795.1 Dreissena rostriformis
AAAAATTTTGACCCCTGTGACCTTGACCTTGAAGTAAGGGTCTGCGTTTAGGTTTCAAAATCTGCGTTTAGGTTTCGAAAAATGCTCATAACTTCTATGTCCCTTGAGATATAACCTTCATATTTGGTATGCATGTGTATATGGACAAGGCCTTTCCCTACGCTCACAAATTTTGACCGTCTGTCCGCCTGTGTGTCTGTCCGAAAACTTTAACGTTGGTCATAACTTTTGCAATATTGAAGATAGCAACTTGATATTTGGCATGCCTGTGTATCTCATGAAGCTGCACATTTTGAGTGGTGAAAGGTCAAGGTCATCCTTCAAGGTAAAAAAAATAATGCATGTGCATCTCATGGAGCTGCACATTTTGAGTGGTGAAAGGTCAAGGTCATCCTTCAAGGTCAAAGGTCTTTTTTTTTTTCAAAGCGGCGCAGTAGGGGGCATTGTGTTTCTGACAAACACATCTCTTGTTTTTCTTTCTTTTCTTTTTGGAAAGTTTATAAATGACCACACACCCACACTATACACACCTCTCCACCCCCACCCCTCCCCCATTTTTGATTGAAGTATTGTGATAGGTCCTTTCACCTCTCAAAAGCAAAATAGATGAGCGGTCTGCACCCGCTAGGCGGTGCTCTTGTTTATAAATAAATTATTACATATTATTAATAAAATCATTGTTTATCCTTAAGAACATGTACACAGCCAAGGTGCTTTTTTGTTGTTGTGGTTGCAAGGGAATATGAACTGGATGCCATAAATGAAATCAGGAATAAACCAAATTTACATGATGGCAATTGTTAGATGGACAAATAAGTAACAAAATTTGTTCAACGATGAACACTGCAATCAATATGGAAATATAAGTTTTAATAGATTTTACCATATAGTCCCTAAAGATTGCGCTGCGGACATTACATTTTTGTTAAAATGGAACTAAAATAAAGCATTGTATTATCCAACAAAGAAGTACATTGAGCATGTTTTTGCATTGATTTTTTTAAGAAAAAATAAAGCATTAATAAGGCATAGAAGTTTGTGTATAATTGTAAAAGCAGGAGAGCATTTATCGGGTTATATATGGTATCCATTTAATTATTGGTCCTTCTGAGCAAATGTAAATTTTCAAGGAAATATATAGCTTATGTATGTTGCTTAAGAGCGAATGTCGGCCCTCCTTCCCGAGGAGTCTCAACAGCAGATCCACAACGTGATGCCGCGTCGGGACTTTGAGGTTGCCTATCGTCTGGACTGTCGCAATCTGTGCGCAGAGTTCCAGGAAGACGTCACCTTTCACTTTACCCTGGCACCAAGGAACATGCTTCGTTGGATGTTTGGCAAGCGCATGGTGTTGCCTCCACGTAGGTTCGAAGATGTAAGTTTTGGTCTTTTTTTACAATATAACACTTCCAATTTATAAAAAAATATTGTTCTCTTAATTTATTTCAACTCATAAGCAAATTGAAAATGGCTGTATGCAACCAGCATTAAGCCAGAACATCCTGCAGTAACAAGTCAGTCGCAGGATGTTCTAGCTAAATGCTGGTTGCTTCTCATCAGAGTCTTAGGGTTTGAAATGAAGCCTTTAAAACTTGAATCTATTAAGATTGTTCTAAAATTTAGTTTAATTTTATAAGGGACTTCAAAGACATCAAAGTTTGTATCTGAGTGGTAAAAGGGTTAAGTGTCTATGCTTAGTACAAGAACAGACACATTCATAAAAAAAGTATTCTTAGTAAAGAGAGCAGAGAAAAAACAACAGAATGATTTTATATGTCTCTTAGATTCCACGCCCTATGCCAGCCACCCCCCAGGAGCCGCGCCATTTTGGTGTGCCTGATGAGGACAATGCTGACCTACTTATGAACATGGTCAGCATGGCGGGGTCAGTGGGTCAGAAGTCAGCGCTGGGCGGGCTGATTATACTTGGAGTGGTACGTAGGGGCTCTGGGAAAAACGGGGCTTAATGCATGTGGGTAAAGTGTCATCCCAGATAAGCCTGTGCAATCAGGGACAACACTTTCCACTTTTATTGTATTTGTTGTTTAAAGGTAGTCTTTTCTGAGCGAAAATCGAGTATAGGTGGAAATATTCGTCCATGATGAGCCTGTGCAGACTGATCAAGCTAATCTGGGACAACACTTTACGCACATGAATAAATCCTGTTTTCCCAGAGCGAGGCTCAGTGGTATGTAGGGGTTCTGGTAATAGAATAAGTGATTTGGATAAAAATAAATGTCCTCCATGTTTCGATGATGGTATCACAAATATTCTTCACTAATTTGTTAAATAGTAAAGATCATTTGGACAGAAGTTCAGACACACGATTAATCACTCTTGGTGTGTTTAGTATGGAAAATTCATAAGCTCTGGTGATAATCAACCATTTTTAGCTTCACTTTTCAAAGTTATCCGCCCCTTTTTCCCCCAGGTGTACAAGGCAGTGGGCTGGAAGGTCCTAGCAGTGGGTGTGTGTGGCTATGTGGGTCTGTACTGTTTCGAGCGTGTGCGATGGACCACAAAGGCGAAGGAGCGAGCGTTCAAGGCCCAGTACGTTGACTATGCCGGCAGCAAGTTGAAGCTGATTGTCGACCTCACTAGCTCCAACTGCAGCCACCAAGTACAGCAGTATGTACCGTGCTTAGTTCACTTTCTTTTTATGCCCCCCTTCGAAGAAGAGGGGGTATATTGGTTTGCACATGTCGGTAGGTCGGTGGGTATGTCCGTCCACCAGATGGTTTCCGGATGATAACTCAAGAACGCTTAGGCCTAGGATCATGAAACTTCATAGGTACATTGATCATGACTGGCAGATGACCCCTATTGATTGTGAGGTCACTAGGTCAAAGGTCAAGGTCACGGTGACTCGACACAGTAAAATGGTTTCCGATTGATATCTCAAGAAGGCTTACGCGTAGTATCATGAAACTTCATAGGTACATTGATCATGACTCGCCCTATTCATTTTCAGGTCACTAGGTCAAAGGTCACGGTGACTTGAATTTGTAAAATGGTTTCCGGATGATAACTCAAGAACGCGTATGCCTAGGATCATGAAACTTAATATGTACATTGATCATGATCGCAGATGACCCCTATTGATTTTCAGGTCACTAGATCAAAGGTCAAGGTTTCTCGAAACAGTAAAATGGTTTCAGGATGATAACTCAAGAATGCTTACACCTACGACCATGAAACTTCATAGGTACATTGATAGTGACTGGCAGATGACCCCTATTGATTTTCAGGTCACTAGGTCAAAGGTTAAGGTCATAGTGACTCAAAACAGTTAAATGGTTTCCTGAGGATAACTCGAGAATACTTAGGCCTATGATCATGAAATTTCATAGGTACATTGATCATGACTGGCAGATGACCCCTATTGGTTTTCAAGTCAGTAGGTCAAAGGTCAAGTTCACAGTGACAAAAAACGTATTCACACAATGGCTGCCACTACAACTGACAGCCCATATGGGGGGCATGCATGTTTTACAATCAGCCCTTGTTTTTTTTTTTTTCCGTTCAATATATTTTATTTTTCTTGTCAATAAGGAAGTGTGTGGGTCGAGGGCATCCCACTCCACACCATACAGAGTTTACAAGCAATATATGCATATTATAACACATTTTATACATTTTACAATCAAAAGCTTTCACATTACAATAAAAACAATATTTCTATTGTTAAAGAATTTGATTAAAGTCCCTTATCACAACTACTGGAAAAGGGTTAACAACAGTTCCCATTCTTTACTTTTATGCAAATCATTGAAATAATTAATTTCATTATTAAGTACATGGCATTCTTTGTTTTAAACGTTCTACCAAATGAACTACTTTTGCTGTCTAATGTTACACAAGAAAATGCCCTGCAAATTACTTAAATTTTAGTTTCTGTTTTCTGGCAGATTCTATTTTAAATAATGCCTGTTACCGTTACAAATAACCACATTATGCTAAAGACAAATATGTTGGACCCTAAGTTTTTCTTCATCAAATCTTAAAATATATGCAACATGCAAAGATTTTTTACTGAATACTGTAAATGTGGCTAAACAAAAATAAAAGGGGATATGGGAAACCTTAACTACAGCGAATTTAAACCTTTGCCTTGTGCATGCCTGACACTCTTTAGTTAAAACCTATTTATTTTAGCTCAATTGCATCGAAAGCCTTAGGCTTATTGGAAAGGCTCTCAAGTCCATTTCCTGGGACTAGAACCAGTACTAGGTGTCTATTGGGGAGATCTAAAGAACGCTCCCACAGTGGGGATCGAACCCGTTACCTCCCGGTCACTAGGCCGAAAACATATTCAATATGCCACGGCGGCCTTGTTCACTATTTAACGGATGTCTCTCCAACTTTTAATATGTTCCTTGTTGACAGGGAGCTGAGTTCTACATTTGCACGCCTTTGTAACGAGGCTGACATGACCAAAGAGAGGCTTAAAGAGGAGGTCAAACAAAAGGACATCACCATCTCACAGCTGAGTGTCATCTCATCCAAGGCAAAGACATACAGGTACAGTGTAACACATGATCAGGTTAATTTTAACACAAGACCAGGGACATTGTAGCATGTCACCAGGTACAGAATACCTCCTGACAAGGTACAAAATAGCATGTGTTCAGATACAGTTTAGCTCATGATCATGTACAGTGTAGCCCATGATTAGGTACAGTGTAGCCCTTGATCAGGTACAGTGTAGCCCATGATCAGGTACAGTGTAGCCCACGATCAGGTACAGTGTAGCCCACAATCAGGTACAGTGTAGCCCATGATAAGGTACAGTGTATCCCATGATCAGGTGAAGTGTAGCCCATGATCAGGTACAGTGTAGCCCATGATCAGGTACAGTGTAGCCCATGATCAGGTACAGTGTAGCCCACGATCAGGTACAGTGTAGCCCACGATCAGGTACAGTGTAGCCCATGACCATGATACCGTTCCAATCCACTATTATTAATGATATATGTGACTTGTAAGCCAGTTACAATGTTCGAAGTTTAACATTTTGTGTTTAAAAAAGAACATTTTGACAGGTTAACAGATCATTACTCACAAGATATTATTGAATAGGTCTGCAGAGTAACAGAAATGGAAGACTTCAAATAAATCGTTCTGGGATGGTTCTTAAACATTATCAAATTCAAAACTAAAACGTTTAAACCAGGTTTCATTGTGTATCAAAAATGGTCTGGTCATCTGTCAGTAACCACTTTTAGAGTTCCAAATTATTTCAAACAAATGTTCCTTGCATGACTTTGTTAACAATTTATGGAAATTGATGTTGTTAACATAATAGTGAGTTGTTCACCATTCAGATATAAATTTGACGTCTGCCCTCATAAGCCAATAGACTATATGTCATTCTTAAAATATGGGCCGCGCTCTGTGAAAAGGGAGTTTAATGCATGTGCATAAAGTGAATGTCCCAGATTAGCCTTTGCAGTTTGCACAGGCTAATCAGGGACGACACTTTCTGCCTTTATTGTTTTTTTATGCCCCCTTTTTAAACAAGAGGCCCATGAGGGCCTGAATCGCTCTACTGGCTGGAATGTCAATGGAATGGAAAGTCATCAAGCAAGGGAATACTGAAAACACAAATCCTTTCATCCTTGCCAAATGAATTATCAGATGGCTTATATTTTATTTAATTTTAAATTTATAATTGCAACCAATTAAACAACCTACTTAAATGCCTCGGACCAATACAAATTCAAGGGGCGATAATTCTGGACTTTTTACTCTGATGTAACCCATTTTCAATAGGGTTTGAGTCCTTATTAATATAAAGACACTGAACAAGTTTGAAAAGAATCGGATGAAAACTGTGGAGTTTATCGCGCAAAGAAGAAAAAGTCTAACGCACGCACGGACGGACGGACGGTCTAATGTAACCCATTTTCAATAGGGTTCGAGTCCTCATGAATATAAAGACACTGTACAAGTTTTAAAAGAATCGGATAAAAACTGTGGAGTTTATGGCGTAAACAAGAAAAAGTCTACACACGCACGGACGGACGGTCTAATGTAACCCATTTTCAATAGGGTTCGAGTCCTCATTAATATAAAGACACTGAACAAGTTTAAAAAGAATCGGATGAAAACTGTGGAGTTTATCGCGTAAACAAGAAAAAGTCTAACGCACGGACGGACGCACGCACGGACGGCAGACGGACGGTCTGATGTAACCCATTTTCAATAGGGTTCGAGTCCTCATGAATATAAAGACACTGAACAAGTTTGAAAAGAATCGGATGAAAACTGTGGAGTTTATCGCGTAAACAAGAAAAAGTCTAACGCACGGACGGACGCACGCACGGACGGCAGACGGACGGTCTGATGTAACCCATTTTCAATAGGGTTCGAGTCCTCATGAATATAAAGACACTGAACAAGTTTGAAAAGAATCGGATGAAAACTGTGGAGTTTATCGCGTAAACAAGAAAAAGTCTAACGCACGGACGGACGCACGCACGGACGGCAGACGGACGGTCTGATGTAACCCATTTTCAATAGGGTTCGAGTCCTCATGAATATAAAGACACTGAACAAGTTTGAAAAGAATCGGATGAAAACTGTGGAGTTTATCGCGTAAACAAGAAAAAGTCTAACGCACGGACGGACGCACGCACGGACGGCAGACGGACGGTCTGATGTAACCCATTTTCAATAGGGTTCGAGTCCTCATGAATATAAAGACACTGAACAAGTTTGAAAAGAATCGGATGAAAACTGTGGAGTTTATCGCGTAAACAAGAAAAAGTCTAACGCACGGACGGACGCACGCACGGACGGCAGACGGACGGTCTGATGTAACCCATTTTCAATAGGGTTCGAGTCCTCATGAATATAAAGACACTGAACAAGTTTGAAAAGAATCGGATGAAAACTGTGGAGTTTATCGCGTAAACAAGAAAAAGTCTAACGCATGGACGGACGCACGCACGGACGGCAGACGGACGGTCTGATGTAACCCATTTTCAATAGGGTTTGAGTCCTCATGAATATAAAGACACTGAACAAGTTTGAAAAGAATTGGATGAAAACTGTGGAGTTAATCGCGTAAACAAGAAAAAGTCTAACGCACGGATGGACGCACGCACGGACGGCAGACGGACGGTCTGATGTAACCCATTTTCAATAGGGTTCGAGTCCTCATGAATATAAAGCCACTGAACAAGTTTGAAAAGAATCGGACGAAAACTGTGGACTTTATCGCGTAAACAAGAAAAAAGTTAACGGACACACGGACGGACGGACGGACGACGGAAACCATGCCATCACATAAGCTCTTCAGGCCTTCGGCCAGTAGAGCTAAAAAAGTGGGTATATTGTTTTTGGCCTGTCTGTCATTCTGTCTGTCCGTCATTCTGTCTTAAAACTTTAACCTTGCTCATAACTTTTGCAATATGGAAGACAGCAACTTGATATTTGGCATGCATGTGTATCTCATGGAGCTGCACATTTTGAGTGGTGAAAGGTCAAGGTCATCCTTCAAGGTCATAGGTTTAAAAAAAAAAATCAAAGCGGCGCATTAGGGGGCATTGTGTTTCTCACAAACACATCTCTTGTTTTTTTCAAAGGAAGGCTCTTCTTGAGGAAAATCCAGTTCAGGCGGAAAGTGTCGTCCCTGATTAGCCTGTGCAGACTGCACAGGCTTATCTGGAACGGCACTTTACGCACATGCATTAAACCCCTTTTCACCGAGTGAGGCTCATATGTATCATTAGGTTAGCGAACCAGGGCAATCTTGCCCTCTTGTTCTCCATTGTAGTTAACGTTTGTGTTGTTTTGATGCAGAAACAAGGCAGATTGGCTCGACAAAGCACTGGACACATTCAAGGAGCAATTTTTGACTGTTCTCAGCAACTGAGAGCTACGGGACCGTTAACTGTGTACAAGATTAATGTTGTGAACCGTTCGGTGATGTGAGTTCTACACACACTGACAGAAATACAGAGATCTGACAGTAAACATGCCCATAGAAACCAATAGTGAGGTATCCTGGGATTCTTAATGAAATATTAAACGCTTGTACAGGCCTAGAGTGCGGAACAAATGTGTAACTGACACAAGTGTTTACTACTGGTATCTTATGGATATTTGTTGGATGGCTTTAATGCCACCTCTGTTTAATTACAACAGTTATCATGTTTTCTTGGTTGTTTAAATGATTACTTGTAGTACTAATTAATTAAGTATGCCGTGAAATTATAATATCAAGCAGTTCTTTATCAACTGCAAGTTTTTAAATACCTTTCATACAAAGTAATATGTGAACATTTTTGTACATGCTCATGTAGCTGCTCATATAAATGCACATTAAAGTAAGTTCAGTACCGCTTCTGTTGATGTAATTAATTATTAACTCTGTAGATAGCAGTTTGTGAAGGTTTGTATGCTCCCATGGGGAGTAACTAAATCTGCCTGCCTTCTTGTGCAGAGTAACTCTGGAACTGACAAAGAGATTCAAATAAAACTTGAAATAATGAAAGACGGCTTTAAGGCATAGTGCAGAGTAGAAGAATTAAAACTCTCTTGAGAAGTTTTTGCTCTGTAATCTGTGTTCTTGTGAGGAGCATAACTCCCTCAGTATTTACGATTTTTTAATAACACTGTGTTAATTGTTATAGGACGTTAAGAGGAAGTGCCGAGTACAAGAACCAAAATATCTTATCAATATTTTTGGAGTTATTGTTCTTGGGTGGAGAATATTTCTGCAAGTATTGAAGCTATTCAAATGAACTGTCAAATAATGATATACGCCTTTAAGAGAAAATGTAGAGTTCATGGACCATAAATCTCTGCTGTTTAATTTTATTGTGCAAAGCATAACTTTGAGTAAAAATATAAATTGTAATGAAAATTAATCAATCAATAGGGACATTGTGTTTTTTCTTTTCAAAAATTTATCAAACTTGTCTGTTTTTCCCAACTTTGAAGGTCATTATCATGCTTTTGGGTCAGAATTATACTTTATACCATTACAGTGACAGAGCCTTTTGATCAAGTAGAAAATAATGTTTGGGCAAAAACTGGTTGTCCAATTATGAATTCCCCTTTAAATAAATTACTTTTCTTTATCATTTATTGAAAAATAAAAACTTTGAAATAAATTTAAAATGTTATGTTTACTTTATTTGTGCTCATTTTGTTCAGATTTAATTTTATATATTTTTTATTTATTCAGTTCTACTAGGTTAAATGAATTTGTATACATTTATTCTGGATCTACTTAATTGTTTTTGTTTATTTTATAAAGTTTCTTTCATGAATTGTGAAATGTAGAATGAAATAGTTTTACCTTTGTCTGATGTGAATTTGTTTTCTGAATTTTATTTATTTTTGCTAAAACTGGTAATGGCATTTGTATAGGCTTTACTTGAAAGCTGGAAACATTAGTTAAATAGCATTGGTGGATTCATGAAACAAGTAAATATTGCATGACAACACCTGGGGTATCTTTAACAGTCTTCTCATATATAAACATATGATAACTATTGCAGCGGCCCAATAAACTACCAGTTTCATTGTATGATTATAAGTAAAGTCAAGCAAAATTGAAAATGCCCAATTTTAGAAAATGCAGTTTAACTGATCTTTGATTTTTTCAGCGTAGGTGCATGTTTAAATTAAATCAGGACTATTTGGCTTGCTGATATTGTTAATTTCAAATCCATTGATCACACATGTTAAACTGTTACACAATTAAGTTTGGCTGTTTTTTTGTTTAAAAAACTGTAACTATAAATAGTTTCCGTGGCATAGTGGATATGGTGTCCGCCTAGCAATCGGGAGGTCATGGGTTCGAACCCCACTGGGAGCGTTCCTTTGATTTCCCTCAAAGACACCAAGTACTGGTTATAGTCCCAGGAAACGGACTCGAGAGCGTTTATATAAGCCTACGGCTTTCAATGCAATCGAGCTAAAATAAATAGGTTTAAACTAAATAGTTTATTGAACATGTTTTATTGTGTGACTTTTTTTAAATATTTTACTTTTTCATCCTTATATTTTCTTCCAACCATTTCATGTAACTTTCAATTTTTCTGTGACAACTTGTAATGTTACTTACTTTAAGTTAATATAACCAATATATTTGGAAAAAATATATAATAAATTGCATACATTAATACTTAACACAATATATTTGTTAATTAATCTTAACATGTAATGTCCAATGGTATACAATTTCAATACTTATATAGCTGTTCGTTTGTTATAAGTAAGCACATGTACACTAATTATTTTACGTATTATGATTGCAATTTTTCAGCAACCTTTGTCACATAAGTTTCTCAAAAATGCAATAACGCATTTTGAGTCAATTAAACAGTTCTTTTCTTGGCTTAATATGGTTGCACTTAGGGAAAACTTTCAACACTTTTGTGTTTCTATTTAAACATTGATCTTGTTTTAGAAAGCTCTATTTGTACCTAGTTCTGTGTTCATACCAATACATTTTGTAGTGATCTGAAAAAAAGGGGGAATAATGCTTGTGCGTAAATTGTCATCCCAGATTAGCCTGTGCAGTCCGCACAGGCTAATGAGGGAGGACAATTTCCGCTTTTATGGAATTTTTCGTTTAAATGATGTCTCTTCTTAGCGAAAATCCAGTTTAGGCGGAAAGTGTTGTCCCTGATTAGCCTGTGCGGACCGCAAAGGCTAATGTGGGACGACACTTTACGCACATGCATTATGCCCAGTTTTCTCAGAACGCGACTCCATTACTCCTTGATAGTAGTTATGTTAGAATGTCTGTATATGGACCACTACTCATGTTGTATTGTTGTGTGCAAATATACGTTTTGTCTTTCATTTTGATTTCAGTGTTGAAAGATTTACGTTTGTTTTAACAATGCACTGTGCCAACTAGGGCTGGAATATTATGCCAATCTAATTCTTGTTTTGTATTGCTATTAGGGTATGTGCTTTTCTCATTGTACTGCTGTATGATAATACTCTCAAACGTTAATGTTGTCATAACTAAATTATGCAGTATTTTCATCATTGTTGAATGCACCAAATGAAAATTGTCATGTTTTGTATAATGAAAAAGGTATGTATAAGATTCATAGATTAAAATGCTTTACTATGAATAATAATCCTCGTTCTCGACACTTGGTTTAATGGGGACTGCACAGACTTATCTGGTTGGTTTAATGGGGACTGCACAGACTTTTCTGGGACAACACTTTATGCGCATGCATTAAGATCAGTTTTCCCAGAACATGGCTTAAATGATTCATCCTGTCATGCTACAAATTATTTTAAAGGAATACAATAGACTTGTGTTTTTGCCAGTGCGACATCTGGACTCTGGCAGTGAAAAGTCACACTACATATCCCTGTATCATCCTCAAGTCTGAAACTATTTATATAAGCTCTATTGCTTCAAAAGCCTGTGGCTTTTAGTGACATTCTCAAGAACATTTCCTGGGAAGAACTAGTTGTAGGTTTCTTTGAAAAAGATCTTGAGAACTCTCACAGAGTTGGGATTGAACCAGGTGGTAAGGCATACACCATATCCACTTACAATTATAGCCTCGTATATATATTATATATATATTATCTATATACATCACTTGGAGTGTTCTTGTGGAGCCCAGGGACTTCTAGCCATCAACCTTGTTTGAGCCTAGTTTTGAGAATTGGTCATAATGCAAGTGCATAAAGTGTCAACCCAGATTAGCCTGTGCAATCATACATGATACTTTCCGCCCTAAGGGAGTTTTTCATTTAAAGGAAGTTATTCCAAACAAATATCCAGTATGGGCGAAAAGTGTCGTACCTGATTAGCCTGTGCGGACTATTTAGGCTTATCTGGGACGAAACTTTACACACATGTCATTATCCCAGTTTTTCCAGAACGAAGCTCATTCGCAGCTGAATGCAGTCTTAGTGCGTGTAATTAACAGCTAACAAAAAATGGCCCTGCACGTAACACATAGTACATTGAATTTTATAATTAGTGATATTGCAGTAGGTTTTCTGGGCCAGGGTTACTGATGCATGGGCATGTTCATAATCTTTTTCAAAAATGAAATGATTAAATACATGATTGTATTAATTTATTTGTTTTATTTCTCTTAAATGACGTTTTTTCAAACAAGAAAATGTTGATATTGTGTTTGTTTGAGTTTCTTCGCAGTATTTAACAATATATTTCAGTCATTGGTAGAGGTATACGTCATAAAAACAATTACAGACAATTTTAGTTGTTTGTTTACCGTATCGTTCAGCTTTGTTACCGCTTTTTGCGTTTTCTGTGTTATTAAAAGTACTCACATTATGTTTGAAGTACTGATTCATGTGCTAGTTTGTTGTGGTAATGTATTCATGCTTTCCATGTGTAAAAAGTTTCAAATTGTGTACCATAAAATCGCAATAAAATTAAAATATGATAACACAACGGGACTTTCATCTTTGATTTACGCTCTGCAATGAAACAAATCTAGAAAAAGTGAAAGTGCAGTGTGGGCGGACGAACTCCCATGAAAAATCTGGCTATTTGAACTTGTAATACAGGTTCAATTATATTTGAGTCGTGTTCTGAGAAAACTGGGCATAATGCTTGTGCGTAAATTGTCATCCCGGATTAGCCTGTGCAGTCCGCACAGGCTAATCAGGGACGACAATTTTCTCTTTTATGGAATTTTTCGTTTAAATGATGTCTCTTCTTAGCGAAAATCCGGTTAAGGTGGAAAGTGTCGTCCCGGATTAGCCTGTGCGGACTGGGACGACACTTTACGCACATGCATTATGCCCAGTTTTCTCAGAACGTGACACATTTTATTTATGTATGTACGTCTTAGTTTCGCAATGGGCTGGTAATCTGCACTTCAATTGCATTTGTTTAAAGGGACTAGATGAAAGGAATAATGCGTGATTAGTGGTCAAGAATGGATTTACGCATACAACGGTATGATGTTATATTATGTAATGCTTTCCGATGGATAGAGTAATATCAGTGATTTCAAACACTGAAAATTAACAGTGAAATTAATCTATAATATTCATTGTTTTACCGGAACTATTTTTGGAAAAAATACAAAAATAATCATTTGTTAGCATAAACTAAAAAGAAAATGTGTGAGATTCGGCGGAATATCGACTTTAACTCACTCGTGATCATAGAAAATATATCGTGATAATATCCTTTTTTTATATACTATGATCTCTGGTGACTTAAATCAATATTCCACCAAATCCAACAAATATCCTCTATCTCTTTCTGCATAGCACGGCATGTAGCACGTGCAACCGTAACTAACAATTACGTAGATGCAGAAACGACACTTTACTCGTGTATATTCATATGTCATACGTGTAACTTAAATTTTGTCCCAAATGGTACGTCGTACAACATATAATAACGTAATCAATAACGTCATGACGTCATAACGTCGTTGCCATAACTTATAATCCGAATTCGTTTTAACGATATTTGCTAAAATTCCGTCTAATAATCTTTTTAATTCTAGACCAATTTCGCGCAATCTTAATCTGACTCAGCGAACAATGACGTTGGGATCGTTCCACGACATAATGTAAGTGTATTATAATACGATTACACATTTAAGTTACGTGTACGGTTGTATTGTATTGTATAGAATGTTTTAAGACTTAAACGGGAAGCGAGGAAAGAGAATACGATGGGATGGAATAATTCGTGATTAGTGACTAGTGGTTAAATCCACACACCTTATTTGGCATTGTAAATTTAAGTATAAATTAGAAACATGTTTTATCTACGCCAATTAGAATATATCTTGTGGTAACAAGGTAGAAATCCGTCTTTTTTTGCGCTTTAAAACTTAAAAATACTTGCGTTTGTCGAAAAGGCCGTATAATATAGAAATCCGACTTTCTGTTTTAAAAGCGGTTATTCCCGGTTGAAAAATAATTAATAACTTGCTAACTAGGCTATAGATTTAATGTAAATTTTGCACACTTTCAAATTGCTTCTATATGTATTGATTAACATGTACTTCATTTCAAGGTGTGTGGCTTTAAACATGGGTTTGCATTTACAAGGCTGTCCCGTTATATTCTAATAATTATTAATATTTAATAATATTGTAATGATATTTTTGCGCTATATAAGTGTTCATGTACTCGTATTTGTATTAAGTCGATCTTAATTTCGCTATAGAAATTATTATGAACACGTATAAACATATTTCGAGTTTCTCTCCACCATGAGAAGCGATCAAATGAACTTTCTTAAAAGACTGGTTCTTCCTATAAGACGGACTCGGGAGTTTTTCGTAATAAGCCTTAGGCTTTCGCCAAGAACTAAACTACTATTTCAAATCAACACTATTTTATATACGTCAACTATAAGTTGTCTACTTTGTAGTTTTCTCCAATTTAAAGTTCAAATAAAATAATAAGTAAAAACCTCACAAAGGTATGAAATACACTTTCTTTATATATGAATTTGTATATGTGTTGGACTGGAATTTATACATTTTAATCGTTTTCATCGAAAGCCGTGTGCTTATAAAGATATATGGTGTCTATTATCTGTGAACAACCAGCGTTCGATGTCTTCAGAAATATATTGATAACGCTCCATGAGTATGGATCGAGCTAAGGTGAAGTACTTCTACGAACTTTTGAATTGCAACGCCCCAGGTCTCCGTATGTGAACAATTTCTATACTAAGGCTAAACACGGTGCCAATACCGCGTGCTCTTTTAAGATCTGTGTTGGGAGAATAAAGCGCGACCCAGTTAACATTTTTTAGGATATCTTTTTAAATAGTTCACCATTGTAATGGGATAAAGTGGAGAGCCCGCTCATTCGTGAGAGTTTTCTAAAGGTATCGTGATTTGTTTAAACAAATAAGTATTTTTTTTATGTATAACAGTGCAACCGCGCCTTTGAACGGTTAGAAAAAATCGGATCAGTGTGGGGACTTCATATCACAAACGCGCGGTTGCACTTTACTGAAAAATACTTATATGTTTAAAAAAAAACGCATGATACCTATAAAAAAAATAATCTAACGAATGAGAGGGCTCTCCACTGTATCCCATTAACAATGGTGAAATCTTTAAAAAGACATCCTTAAAATGTTATCTGGGTCGCGCTTTTTCTCCTAACACAGATCTTAAAAAGTCACGTGGTATAGGCACCGTGTAAAGTAACTGCGATGATTTACCAATGCTTCGTGTTTTCTCGAAGGGTGCAACCGGAAAGTGGAGTGGACGTGTTAGCAGAGAAACACACTGTCACGTGCTTGTTCACTTCCGGTAGTTTCTCTAACCTTCTGCGTTCCGGATATAGTAAGTACCGGGCGGACTTCCGTATTCTGAATTAGTTAACTATGTAATGGGCAGATATGGAAAGTTTCACTACAACCGCGTCACGCGTCTTATGTATTAGACTTGTAAGACAGTGCAATAGCTTTTAAAGGATATATATGTAAGTTTAAATGTTTTATCACCATTATTCAACTTAGATGTTCGTGTGTTGCAGATAAACTGTTCGCTTTCTTTGAGAAGAAACTTCGCCTGTCCAAAGTGAGACTTGACGGTTGGGTAGGTAAACACATCCAGGCTTTTACATTTAAAACGAGAAGAAAGCTTTCTAAATTTCTCGTAAAGAAGACGCAAATACGCTATAAGGTATACAGCTAAATCCCATAAAAAATTAATGTCCGTTGTCAACACATTGTCGCTTAGGTGCGTAAATATTAAACCATTTGGGCAGAGGACTAATCGTCTTAATTCACGTTAAATGAAATTCCTAGTTAATTGGTCGATATTTTTTCTCAAACAAATCCATTTTAGCATAAAACACACGTTTTTCTTTGGTTCCAATAGGTCGTGGTCGAGATGTCTTCCGATATTGTCCGGAAACAGCCGAAAAAGTCCCGACTTTGGATCGACCTTCCGGACGATCTGAATGACCTTTAAATTCCACAACTTGTACCGTACTGATAACTTAAAATGAAAGTTTTGACAATCTGTTAAGGTTTTTACACTTATTTAGTCAATTTACAAAGCAGACCAATTATTGCATTTATTTATTTGTTTACAAAACTCATTTTGTTTACAACAATCATGATGGGGCATGCGTTAACAAATCACAAACTTGCATTTGCATGTGTTCTGTTCCGATCACCTTTATAGTGCTAAAGTTGATAGCTCCACCTATTTATGTATACATGTATGTAATTAATAAAAAATGCAAAATACTTGTTGTTCCTAGTTTTAGATAGCATATTAACGTGCAAAAAAAGGGGAAAAAACATTATGCATGCGTGTTTTTTTTGTGTAAATAAAACTGAGATACATAGAGGGTGGATCAATTACTGAATAAAATATCTGAATACTGACCAATTATAACAACCAGGGGGTCCTATTAAACCAAATGTGTGCATAGGTCAGCGGTATAGCCGACACCATTAAACCGTTTTGAAGTTAATCCATCGTTGCATGTTTCGAAAAGCTCAAGGCAGCATTTTTAAAGAGTTTTTTTACGTGTGCGATAGTTGATATAGTTGGTCCGCGCGAACCATCAACAGTGTGTCTTGGCAACAGACTCCCTGCATGTGTAAATGCCTAGTTTATTCCTTCTTTATTTGAAGGTCCCGTGTGAGAGTGTATTTCGAAGTTTAATGTGGTCCCTCCGGGCCTGAGGCTGCATTATTTGTGGACCCGGAGTTGTCCCAGCAACCTGCCTTATTAACTTACTAGACTCACAAAAGTTGGTACACATTTTTAATTATAGGTGCAATTTCAAACTATTTAGTCGTTTTTTTTACTCTTTTTTTTCGATTTTTATGTGGTCTTGTGCTGTTGGGGAAACCGGAATATCCGAAGGAAACCCTACCTCTACGGCATGGAGACCACCAAGAACTCGCATGTCTCGGGAGCGGGGATCGCTAAGATGAGAAGCGCGTGTTCAAACCCCTGCACTTACAGACTAGCCCATTTTAGTTGTCCCCATACTTGTGTATTTCGTAGTTTACTGACAGATCTCTTAACGACGTCATATATGTGTGGACCCTCCCCTGTGACATATCAGGGGAAAACATTAACTTATTGCCGAAGTAAACAAAATTTACCCCAGCTGCACGGGTATTCGCCAAAGATATAGTTTTGATCCAAAGAAACGATTGCACGGTGGCCAATGAGACCTTTATGTGCAGTGGTAGACTATGTCAAAGACGATTCATGCTTGTTTGTCTTGTCCCCGAAAAGAAATCATGACACGCCTACTCAAAGATCTCTGTCCGCTCCTCACGTGTTGTTACCAGAAATCGGCCCGAAATCAAGGACGGTTTCCACATCACGTTGAGTGTACTGAGTACCGCCGTCAGGGGACACGTCCATTACTTTCATCAGAGCCATTCCCTCGATTTTCCGGTCTGCATTTCTGACCCGGATCCTATGGTGCTCCGAAAAGAATTGGGATCTTTAAGGATATCGTGTTATCCGTCATCCGTAAGTGCGTACGTTAACTTGTTTTTTTTTCTTTATACGATATTGTCTCCTGAACAGCTAGGTAGATTTTAATGAAACTTCACATTAATGATCCTTTAGTGACCCCCTTTCACAGTCGTTTAAATCGTTTTGGTCCATTGCATATGAAGGTCAACAGAGCTAAAAAATAAATTTTAAAAGTAAAAACTTAAAGTATTTTTCTCTGAAACCAAAAACGTCAGAGCTTTAATTTTTGGTGTGTAACAGACTTGTGGTCGTCTACTGAGTTTGTTCAAATCAGGAAGTCTACTGCTTTGAAATCGCACGGGTCAGGTGTTTACGAGGTGTAATATTTGGCATCATGAATAATTGCAGGTTGTCCTCCACCAAGTCTGTTCAAATCATGCCCTTGGGGAAAATACTGACTACGCCAAAGAGTCACAAGATTTAAAAAGCCTTAAATAGTTTGTTTTTTTTAAACAACTTTTAAAATATTCTCTGAAACCACTAAGGTAAGGGGTTTGATAGTTGGTGTTTACTATAGCAGTGCTCCAGCTTGGATTTCAAAAAGGCAGGGGGGCTTTTTTGTCAAAAGGGCACTTTGGACGCGCAGTATTTTGTCAAAAGGGCACTTTCGAGCGCGCTGGCGTTTCTGGAATGCTTCCTCTTACATGTTAATTTATATGTTATTAATAATTGTTAGAATATATTATTCCCATTATAATAAAACAATTCAAATAAAATGTCTACAATGAGGAATAAATTAATTACAATGTATTTTAAAAAGAGATTTATTAATCATCATATGTAAAAAAACAAAAACAATTTTTTTTTTTTTTTTTTTTTTTTTTTTTTTTTTTTTTT
>VMBQ01009171.1:8957-34310 GCA_007657795.1 Dreissena rostriformis
AATATACATAACATATTCGCATTGTCATGTTTGATTAATGTTAAGAGCATTCATTTAAATAGATAAGTATTTGAAAATTATCAATTTGACCTGTATGCGGATGCCAACATTGACATTAACTATAGTACGCCAAGAGAAGAATTGAGGAGACGTGTCTGTATCTGGAAAAATCTTTGCAATCGAAGCTTATATTGTATTTTTTATTGCACACTTTTGTTGAATGTATTATATGAAGCATAACTATTACTCCAGTTCCGTGTGTATAGGATCAATTGATAAATGATCATTCGTTTGCACATTTAATTGGGTACTTTACGAAAAAGTTAGAATCACCGACCATATGAAATATATTGGCATTTCGCTCTTGATTGTATTTTGTCCACTGTTGGCATGTTTGTGAAAGAGCGTAAAGTTTAAACGAACTATATGGTATACTTTTTTTCGTTATAACTTGCATTCTAATGTCCGATGTGTGTTGCTTCCATAGGTTATCTTATGATAAAGTGTACGGTTACATGTTTGTTTCTTAATTCACACCAACCATGTCTTAATAACCAGTTCGGACCGGTGTGATGCAGAATGCGTATTAGTTTTTATTCCGGTCAATGTAGCTTGTAACTGACATTACATGATGGCTTACTCAAATGCAGCCATAATGTACTTCAATTCTAACTTATTCTCTCTAACATCAGGGCACATCGCCTCACAAACTGTTGATTAACCTACATTACTTAATAAGCCACGAACTTTTTTACTCATATCATAAATAGCGACATACCGGCTTCAGCATATTTACCAATAATTACCAATTAACACAACAGAATGTTTTGAATCCGACATCGGTTTATTACCAGGTGAGATATTCGCATATATTTTTTTTTCATTATTCTTAAATGATATTGAGTTACACTTACAAGCTGATATAAATGCGGGCATTACTATTGATCAATTATCGATCTATCTTCTATTATTCGCCGACGACGCTGTAATAATCTCTGAACCCGCTGATGGATTACAATCTTCCATGAACAATTTGCTTGAGTATTGCTCGAATTGGAATCTAACGGTCAATGTCGACAAGACAAAAATTGTCATCTTTTATAAAGGAAGATTTTAAAAAGGGATATAATTTGGTTAAACCAACAAGTCTCTTGAAATCGTGCAAAATTTCAATAATCTAGGAAAACTTATGTCAAGCATCGGCGCATTTGTACAAGTCACAACAAATACTTTGTCAGCCAAAGTGCTTAGAACAATGAACTCATTATTTACTGTTATATAATCGTTGAATGTACCTGTTAAAATCATGTTTAATTTGTAAGATGCCTATGTAAGGAAGCGAGGTGTGGGGATTTACTAAAGCTGATAATATTGAGCGAGTTCAACTCAAATTCTGCAAATGGCTTTTACATGTGAAAGATCACACGAATTCAAATGCTTTGTATGCCGAAGTAGGTAGATACCCGATGT
This sequence comes from Dreissena rostriformis, assembly GCA_007657795.1. NCBI lineage: Eukaryota > Metazoa > Mollusca > Bivalvia > Myida > Dreissenidae > Dreissena > Dreissena rostriformis. The sequence goes on from VMBQ01009171.1 coordinate 10,428, forward strand.
ATATATGTCGATATTTACAAGTAGTTAAATATTTCTTAAAATTGTTCAATGAAAAATCGTCCAACTGTATTCTAAGCAATTCGTAGACAATGTAACGAAGCATGTTATTACCCTCAATCCAAGTCATGGGCATCAAACGTTTGAAAACTTTTGCAAAGGTCAGGTTTTAATGACGTGTGGATATATCCAGAATCTGGTAATGTTAACAACTTAACTGTAATGTTTCGCAATAGATTACAGGATGTGTTTATTTCAAATGGGGAACTGAGGTTTACGACACTTCATCACCATTTTTTTTTTATAAAAAAATAAAACCCATTTTTGAAAGATCCATTTACTTGGACAAAATTGAACATTCTAAATTTAGAAAAGTGCGGACTGCACAGGCTAATCTGAGACGACACCTAACGCACATGCATTCAGCACCGTTTTCACAGAACAAACCTGACGCATATACATCGCCGCGAAGAAGATACGATCGATAATGATTATCAATTGGAATTGTTTACACCTCTATAACGCTCAGAATCAACGAAAATGTAAACTGTTATGAAACAGTTTACGAAATTTAATTTTGAGCGTTATAGAGGTTTTTATTGAAAAAACGTTTTGCAACATTCTAAGTTATAATAAAATTCATTAATATTTCAAAATAACACAATATACACACATAAGCTTGTGTATATATATTGTAAGAAAATACGACGATAGAAATACGATTGTTTATACGTATTTTATATCGATACACCAACAACATAAAAAAGAGTAACATTAAAAATGTTTGATTTCAATGCCCAACGCCTTCTTACATCAAAGCGGTTTTATCAATGAAATCTCATTCAGTGTTGTAACAGACCCTTCTACCCCCGCCAATATGTTNAACTTATAGCCCATATAGGGGGCATGCATGTTTTACAAACAGCCCTTGTTCGACTTTTACATGACACAACAAAGCAATGAAGAGAGTGACTCATAGATCGCTTGAATAGACGACAAAGAAAATGTCAAGTAAAGTCAATCGTGTATTCGTATTTTCAATAAGCAAATGGCAATTTCACATCTTAAAGACAAGCTCATAGTATATAACCATAATGTTTGCCTCAGTATACGTGAAATGCCCTTAAAAATCAATATCCATACATAAAAGTCAATATGTTAAGTAAGACAAATAAAGGTGACGGAGTAAGAGATTGTGAACGTTCTTAGACCTACTCCTGAAAATATTTGTGAGAATGTTCATTTTATAAAAAAGCAATACTTACCACTTACGCTGGTATTCGATTGCGGATATGAGAGCGAAACACACAAAGATGGAAAATAATTGATGTGTTATTCAAACTTGTCGTTTTTGGTTGCTTATGAATTTCCGTATAAATGCTTTGTCATTTCTTTATTAAATACAAATTCGTTTTTTCTGTGTAAGATACATAAAGGGGTGAACAATAAGCATTCAAGTCCATAAAGAAAACAAGAGTGTAAACTTGTCATAAAATTTGCCCGTTTTACGGTCCGTGTATCATTGATCAAGTTTGGTGAGTATAAGAATAAAACTATTTGAGTTAGAGAGCAGAGATTAATTTTGGAAAATTCAAATTATTCGCGGTCCTTAATAAGGTCACGTTTGATGATCATAAAATTAATCCAAGTTGAAGTAGAGGGCGGACAAGGTTTATTTGGCCTTTTTGTCCTATAATTCAAAGGATATAATTCAGAAGAGCTTCATGAAATTTGGCGTTTCAGTTAACCGCGCAGATATTATATGATCACATACACTATCACAAAGTTTCATAGTGATCCGATTTAAACTGTTTCAGTTAGAGAGCGGACGAGGTTAACGTTACAATTTTTATATCTCAAGAGTCGTAATTCAGAAGTACTTCGGGCGAGCTGGCTTGTTATCAAACTAGGCCGATATAGTATGCCCATAAAGTTTAAACATTATCACTAAGTAGCAAAATGACTTAAACCGTTTGACTCAATGAGCAGACAGCGTTTTTTTTGGACGCCGCACCCAAGCCCACTGCAGATATTCCCATAAAACGCCCCATTTTTAAAAGGGTCTATAAAATTGAAATGAAAGGAAATAAATGTACAAAATGATAACACGCCTCTCAAGATAAACAAAACAACCACGAGTATACGAATGTATACAATGTGACACGCAGAACAAAAAAACTCAAAGAAAATGATGAAATTTAAACACTATATAGACATACCTCGGCATTAACCGTTTGACGTTTGATTTTCGATTAAGAACATTTCATTAATTATGGCCTTTCCAATAAGCTGTGTTTAACATGTAGGATAAAACAAACATGAAGCCAATGAATGCGTACGACAATGCTTAGAAAACGGGATGGCGGTCTCTCATTGAATATAGAATCAACTACCGCAATATGGTCTTATCTTCTCAAATTCAAAATGTTTGTTTAATGTTCAACATGAACGGTATTTTATTTTTGGTTTTGTCTAAGATTTAATTATAATATTTAATGTTGTGGAATTCAGGTATTGCATTGTAGATGCTATCTGTATCAGGGGAATATGAAGGTGTCACACATTGAGCGTGATGTAGTATTTATATGTCCATTGTGATTGCATTCTTACAACTTAAGGTCACAATGTCATTCAGCATGCACTTTTAAAATAGCAAACATTAAATGTTCACATTCAAAAGATAACGGGTCACGTTTCACAACCATCTACCTGACTTAAAAGTCAATGTCACAGTAAGAAGTCAAAGGTAAGGTCCAAACTGTAGCTGCATCACTCGCCATGCATTTAAAATAATAACACATACCAATTATGTTCACTATATGGAGACAGAATGCCACTTGTAAGATCCAAGTCCCAGGCTCCAAGGTCAAGGTTGCACTAAGAGGTCAAAGATTATATGCGCAAACATAATACAGCTTGTTCAGATTAAAACTTCATCATTCATCAATATCAGCAATATGAAAATAAATCGCCAAAAATATTCACCAAGTGAAGATGGCTTTTTACCTGTGTATCATAGCCAAACGTGAAGGTCAAATGTCCACTTTCGGCACCAAACAGTTTGTCTTGACTGTAACTTCATCATTCATCATGCAATTTAAAAAAGAACTTACCACAAATGTTCACCATGTGGAGAAACCGTGTCGTGTGCAATTCCTTTATGTCTTGGGCAAAAACCAAGGTCACACTAAATGTCAACTTTCAAACATGTGTATAGTGCAACTTGTTTAGTTTTTTACAAGAATTATAGACGATTTGTACATGTTGCAAACTGGCATCTATCTCCTCAGAAAATTAAATAATTGTGTTCGTGTGCTACCTGGGCTGCGTTCTACAAAACAAAATATGGTTGCCAGGTGTCAAGGACAGTAAGTCTATTGTAAAAGCTTGTGATAATAACTGCTCCAAACAGTTTAATTTCTTGGGGTCTCAGATGAGCGCCTTAGGGACTTTGGTCCTCTTTATATAATGTGTCTTGCACTAATGTAGTCAACACATGTATCATCAATTGCTGCAATTTTAACGCTCTTGTCTATCACTTTAACAAATTAGTATAAATATATACAAATTAGTAACATTTGTATTGTTTTATCTCACCGATTCATGGAATAGTCGAGCATAACTATTAAACTACACGATATGGTTAGCATAAATGTGTAACAATTATATGTCTTTGCTTTTAATCCAGTTATCAAATTGAAACTATATAAATCAGTGCTAGTCACTATAAGTTAGTGCCAATTGTGGATAATGGCATGCTACAATAACAAAGAAATGGAAAATGATCGAGCTACCATTAAACCTATGGGTAATACCTTTTAAATCGTTTTTTTTTTTTTGTTTCTTGTATAATTATGTATATGACATATTAAAATGAGTATTACTAACATCATATATTATTATACAAAGAACCAGTCATTCGTAAACAGAGATTGTTTACCAAGTGATGTTTTTTCACTTGCATAAAAATATCGTTCTTCGGAAACAAAACTTAAGTAACAGGCAACATTGTGATTAAAACAAATTCACATTATAATTCCGCAAATGTTCAAGCACCCATTTATGATTAAAGAAAACATTCTATATAGAACTCAGTAGTGTGAATACAGTGTCAACTCTATGTACAAATGTAGTATATCTCACCATGTTACTAACATATTAAAAAACATCATTGAGCAGTGTGTCTCTTGTCACTCTCATGTTATTCTAAAATGTCGAAAATATGATTGCGATAGAAATGGATACAACTCGAAATTGCTTGAACATATCATTCCTTCAACTCTGGAACGACTGGGCAAACGGTTAACGGTTGAAGACAACGTGTTGTTTGACGAGTGATATGAAATGTGGCTTGCAGCTGTGAACTGCAATCCTTCAAATATTGAACGACTGGGCAAACGGTTAACGGTTAAAGACATGTTTTTTTACGAGTGATATGAAATGTGGCTTGCACGCTGTGAACTGAATAAACATGGTAATACCTTTGATGAAAACCTTGATTTATGCAATCATTATAATAATAATATATATAATCATTATATAATATACTACAAATAATAATGGATAATATGAAACCCATGATTCTCAAGAATCTGGTCACTCGACGAACTCTCTAGATGATCCATTCGATGGTTACAAGATACATTTGGCAATTATTTTGGAATAATCAATATTGATATAACAATATTTAATATACATCTATTTCTCCTCATGTTTTACTTATTTATTATATTTTTTTCTTATCATTTGTCTCCTTTTTGTACCGAGTGTACAGCGAAAGGCCTACTTGATCAAAGCTTTAGCAGAATGTTTCAAGAAAAGCCATTTAAGTACGTATATTCAAGACTCACCCAACAAAATAAAGTTACCAAATCGATAAGATACATGCTCACTAGTTTTAATTTGAATTATTTAATGACTTTCATGGTATCTGTTCCATTCTTGTTATTTGCAAATGTCACAAGCAAGAGCAAGAAATTAAAAGGTAAGAAATTAAAATATATAAACATACGTATGTGGATACGTAAATGTGGTTAGGAATTAAAACATAATGACATAATTATGCAGACATGAGTGGAATAAATGTATTATGCACTATATACACAATAATTGCGTTTACAAAATGTTAATTGCATACAAATGGACGGGGACGGTGGGAAACAAAAAGGACAAAATATCGATTCTTTTCAAGGTTTTTTTGCTGATAAAAATGCAAGCGCGCTCAGTTTCAAACTTTAGCATATCATAATAATTTTATTTCAGAATACATTAGGCTTTAAGCCCATTAGTACACATAAATATAATAAACAATGCAGTCAACAGTTGTCAATGACAAACAGGCATAAAATTATACTATTTTGAGCAATATAACTTTAAAATGTATAATGAAAAAGTTGGCAACTCTAAAGACATGCATATTCAAAATACACAGCTATTTTTAACATATAGTATCTAAGTCAAAACTTGAATGTCCTAAAAATGTGTATACATGTAACTTTNCAGATCTCCTTACCCCCGTCCTTCAGAGTCCCCACCCGTACCACGTCCTTGCACAGCGTCTGAAGTCGGTTAATGTACCTGCAAAAAGAGCACACTGTACAATAAGCCCATAGAAGCTGACGTGGACACGATGGCAAAATATGCCTTCGCCTACGGAAAGACGCGAACGCCTACGGAAAGACGCGATTACCATTTTCTGCAACATTTTCTGGCGCGTTTCTATTCAGACTTTGGCTTTCTGGTAATGGTCCTCTTTATTTTTTTTATTTGCATAATAATCCACACGATATACGTAAAATAATCAATTTTAAATTTTAGTTAATTTTCAATAAATATTTACAGCATTCTTTTTAGCTGATTGCAACCCTGTGACATAAATATTTTGTAAAAATGCGATTATTTTGTTTGCCCACCACTGTAATGTATTATGTTTGATAGTATGTACACTAGTTATTACTGTGTTATCACTTTCTTTTCACATGACCTGCTGATATGTAAATGTATATTATATTATGTTTAAGACTGACGATGTACAAGTCTTGAGTAAATATCTGTTCTGTACTGTTTAGATAGCAGTGACAACGACTTTATGCGTTCACAATCCTAAAAGCGGAAATGGATGAGTGTAGGTTCAACATAAATTCCTTGTCTCATAGCTTTTACAATGCTACTTTTTGAAAACAAATTAATGTCCAGGCACAACTTCAAACGGACAATACAGACGATACACAAATAAAAACGAATACTTATTAGAGTCAAACTGGAACTGTTCATTTTTCTGGCAGTTATCCTAACCAAGTTTTTTTTCAGAACTTGTTTAAATACAAACTCAATCCAAATCAATGGAAGTGGAATGGACAGCTTTTTTTAACAAATTAATTTAAAACAACGCACGTCCAATATATCTGCCGCAATTCTATTTTGGACATCTTCTTCAGCTGTTCGTCACTCGGGATAATGAAGTCACGTGGGATAATGAAGTCACGTGATTCCCCTGTTTTCTGTACCTCCTTCTGTATCTGCAGTCATCACATTTTGAAAACATGCCTTAAGTTATCAACGTTGGTAGCGTGTAGGCGTATCTGTTCAATAACTTGATCAAGGCAATCAGTACACTAAAAGCGCAAATAGGGCTTTCGAAATGACGCATAAAACAAAATTGAAATAGCGTGGATAATCTTCAAATATGTTCAATCGTTACTGATCCAATCATCAAATTATTAATTTTCGTGATCAATCATGAATTTAAAATATTTAATCTACTGAAACCATTAACAATATATACGATTTGATTTGTTTAGGTTTATCTTTGAGTCAGTTTGATTTTTTGGCAATGCGTAGTTCTTACTATGTATTGAGATACAGTTAAAAAAGGTAAGATACAGTAAGGAATGAGGCTTTAAGAAGTTTATAAAGGCATCGCTCATTCCTCTTCAATGTTATATATAATTTCAGAATTTACTCAAACCATTTCAACGGGTAGGCCCATTTCAGCGGGTAAGGCCTTCTGTTTATCGAGAACATAAAGGTACGCGGCACAGAGGAACACCAGGGCTGCCCCGCCAACAAGGAGTAGATGTGTCCTCGTCATGTTGCCTGATGTTGCCTGATGTTGTCTGGTGATAACGGCCCAGAGAGCGCCTGCAGTCAACTATATCTAGCCCCTGTAATGAACATGTAGACACATATTATAGTTTGCTGTTTTCTTATGTATGGTTTCCCAAAACTCAGGACACAACTTCTATGTTGTTGTTTTCTTAGATATGATTTCCAAACACTCAGGACAAAAACTCCATCAAAAGTGTGCCTCCCATGACTTTCGAAACATATGTTGAACCAGACTTGGTACTTACCGGTCCTTTTTTAATGGCGGCTGATTACTGGTCTAAAGGTCACGCACCCAACAACACTCTAGAAGGAAAATATTACCCTCCGTTACAATTATGAAATGTGTCGTTCTTTTGTATTGGCGTGNCCCATGACTTTCAAAACATATGTTGAACCAGACTTGGTAATAACCGGTCCTTTTTTATGGCGGCTGATTACTGGTCTTAAGGTCGCGAACCCAACAACACCCGAGAAGGACAAAATTACCCTCCGTTACAATAATGAAATGTGTCGTTCTTTTGTATTGGCGTGTCGACGGATTGCAAGGGCAACAAAACGAGAATACTCTTACACGAAAGAACGAAACATGTCATCTGCTCGTTCGTGGCGGTTGGACGGCTTGTTCATGTAAAATTTGGTTGATTGTGCAGGCTGGTCAGGAGCCTTGCTGGCCGCATATTACACTCCTACGAATGACATAACTAATTTTGGATATGTAACATATGAATCATATAAAACCCAGAGATAAATGTTAGGATCAAGTCCATGTTTGTGCACATTGTATGGCATAACAAAGAAAAGTTTCCTTTGCATAAGGCAAATTATAAAGAAGACAATTTGAAGAGAATCAATCACCGATATTGGCATTCATATAGTGTGTGGGGCTTACAACAGATCAAGATACAAGCAGATGNGTATCTGCAGTCATCACATTTTGAAAACATGCCTTAAGTTATCAACGTTGGTAGCGTGTAGGCGTATCTGTTCAGTAACTCAATCAAGGCAATCAGTACAAAAAGGGCTTTCGACATGACGAATAAAACAAAATTGAAATAGCGTGGATAATCTTCACATATGTTCAATCGTTACTGATCCAATCATCAAATTATTAATTTCCGTGATCAATCATGAATTTAAAATATTTAATCTACTGAAACCATTAACAATATATACGATTTGATTTTTTTTAGGTTTATCGTTGAGTCAGTTTTTTGGCAATGCGTAGTTCTGACTATGTATTGAGATACAGTTAAAAAAGGTAAGATACAGTAAGGAATGAGGCTTTAAGAAGTTTATAAAGGCGTCGCTCATTCCTCTTCAATGTTATATATAATTTCAAAATTTACTCAAACCATTTCAACGGGTAGGCTCATTTCAGCGGGTAAGGCCTTCTGTTTATCGAGAACATAAAGGTACGCGGCACAAAGGAACGCCAGGGCTGCCCCGCCAACAAGGAGTAGATGTTTCCTCTTCATGTTGCCTGATGTTGCCTGATATTGTCTGGTGATAACGGCCCAGAAAGCGCCTGCAGTCAACTATATCTAGCCTCTGTAATGAACATGTAGACACATATTATAGTTTGCTGTTTTCTTATGTATGGTTTCCCAAACCTCAGGACAAAACTTCTAGTTTGTTGTTTTCTTAGATATGGTTTCCAAAAACTCAGGACAAAAACTCCATCCAAAGTGTGCCTCCCATGACTTTCAAAACATATGTTGAACCAGACTTGGTAATAACCGGTCCTTTTTTATGGCGGCTGATTACTGGTCTAAAGTTCGCGCACCCAACAACACCCTAGAAGGACAAAATTACACTCCGTTACAATTATGAAATGTGTCGTTCTTTTGTATTGGCGTGTCGACGGATTGCAAGGGCAACAAAACGAGAATACTCTAACACGAAAGAACGAAAAATGTCATCTGCTCGTTCGTGGTGGTTGGACGGCTTGTTCATGTAAAATTTGGATGATTGTGCAGGCTGGTCAGGAGCCACGCTGGCCGCATATTACACTCCTACGAATGAAATAACTAATTTTGGATATTTAACATATGAATCATAAAAAAACAGAGATAAATGTTAGGATCAAGTCAATGTTTGTGCACATTGTATGGCATAACAAAGAAAAGTTTCCTGTGCATAAGGTAAATTATAAGGAAGACAATTTGAAGAGAATCCATCACCAATATTGGCATTCATATAGTGTGTGGGGTTTACAACAGATCAAGATACAAGCAGATGAAATACTGCTTCCCTATATTTGACTGAAATACTGCTACCCTATATTTGACTGAAATACTGCTACCCTATATTTGACTGAGTCTAAATAACAACACAAGGCATAAGAATAAGTCATGATGTGGCCCTAATCAATTAATGCTAACCGAAAAACATTTCCAAATATCTAAATAATTGACAGTTGAGAGATTTTGCGTCAGCATAAAATATAAAGACCAATATTCAAAGAAACCACGCTGCCATAATACAACAATTGCTAGTAGCAGATGTATGGTTGTTACTCAGTAAACAGGTTCAGGTAATCTACGATCTTCCAGTACCGAGGTAGATAGCATATTGCACTGGAATATTGAGATACCCCTAGTAAATTACCACCAATGTTGGTAGATGGAAAACGGTGGTATATTGTTGCACATCCACCAGTAAAATATAGTTTGACAATAGGAAATAATAGTTTGACAATAGGAAATTATAGTTTGACAATAGGAAATTATAGTTTGACAATAGGAAATTATAGTTTGACAATAGAAAATGGAAGTTTGAAAACAGGAAATTATAGTTTGATATTAGGATATTATAGTTTGAAAATAGGAAATTATAGTTTAACAATAGAATATTATAGTTTGACAAAAGGAAATTATAGTTTGACATTAGGAAATTATAGTTTGACATTAGGAATGTATAGTTTGACAATAAGACATTATAGTTTGACAATAGGAAATTATATTTTGACAATAGGAAATTAAAGTTTGACAATAGCAAATTATAGTTTGACAATAGGAAATTATAGTTTGACATTAGGAAATTATAGTTTGACAATAGGAAATTATAGTCTGATAATAGAAAATTATAGTTTGACAATAGGAAATTATAGTTTGACATAAGAAATTATAGTTTGACAATAGGAAATCATAGTTTGACAATAGAAAATTATAATTTGACAATCGGAAATTAAAGTTTGACATTAGGAATGTATAGTTTGACAATAACAAAGTATAGTTTCACAACAGGAAATTAAGGTTTCACAATAGGAAATTATAGTTTGACAATAGGAATTTATTGTTTGACAATTGGAAATTATAGTTTGACCAAAGGAATTTATATTTTGACCATAGGAAATTATTGTTTGACATAAAGCCTAGAAACGGGAGATTTCCACTCTGTGTTCAATCTCTTGTTCAGGCAACTCCTTAATTCAGAATTCATGCAGTTTCATATTGATAAATTTTGCAAGATCATAATTGTATTGTCTTATCCATTCGTATCGCTTCTAATTTGTTTTCAATACATATCTTTCTGTAATACATGTGTATAACATACAGTTGGACTTTTGTTTTCTTATAATTGAATGGAATTAACAAATGACTTCGACACATCTGTAGTTTGTCAACCCACCGTTACTTTTAACTTATGTACTCAATGTGTTGCGTAACAAATGTACCTGAGTGCGCATTTCTAGTGGTTTCAAGTGAGTGATTGAAAGTTCGAACCCCGCTCAGCTCTTTCCTTACATATCGGCTAAAGAGACGTTGAACCGAGAGGGAGCTTATTAGGTGCTCCACACCGGTTGTGGAAAGATCTGGGGTCGTCTTTCAAACTTGAAGTCGCCTGAATCTCTCAAATATCTAAAATCCCCCGTAACCAAACTAACACGCCTACTTGGGCGATGATTACAACACATAGTTTATATATGTTAGATCCAGAACGAAATGTGTCAATATAACCTGTTTCTACATTTAATATAAAAGAGCTTACATTATTTTAACGAACGTGTTATTTCTGTTAACCAAATTGTACTCCGATCTTTAAGACCATAAAGTTCGCTTGGGGAAAACTAATGTTAATACTGTACAATTTTGGCAGAAGCATGCATTTACTACGATTCACCAACTCAGACACAAGTTGTTGGTTGAGTGCAAACTGTAATATCTGTTTAACATTTCTTCGTGAGATACAATAGTTTCACGCTCAACCCACATTCGCGAGATATAAGTTCCGTTTGAAGTCATTAGAGATTGTCTATGTTTAATATTTTGATGTTGAATAAAATATAAATAAGATTTCATTTATAATGAGTCTTATGTCCGCACCTAACACAACAATCAGAGAAAAAAAGAAACAACTTATGCGTTATGTCACAGAGGCATACAATAACCTTAAACCATTTCAAAATAAAAGATTCTGTTTGTTTTGCTTTCCGCGCAAAATCAACTGTTGAGTAACAAACTTGCGAGACTCGCACAAATGTACTGTACAGACAAACATATAAACAACAAACACAAATGAATGAATCGAATAAAAATTAAATTATTGACATTGAGGTTAAACAAGACGTTCATTTAGTGGGAATGAATAACATGATTACTTCATCATTATCATGGTGTATAATGACTTATAAATATACGTTTATTTGAGCTCGGCGACGCCTGATCAAAAGAAAAGCAGACATTATGTTGAACACCTTTGACCTATCAGACAGATCAGATTATTTTGTACATATAGCTAAGTTCATTATTTAGGATCAAAACACATTCGCGATGCGACGATACACGATTTCGTTTAGGATCAAAACACATTCGCGATTCGACGATACACGATTTCGTTCAGAAAGACGATTCGGTAATACTTGGTAATACTCGTTATCAGAAAATGTATAGTACTTGAATATAGTTTATATTTAATATGTTTGCTTTATATTGTGCCAATATAGTGATAATACGTTTGATAAAATTGTGATTGAATAAATGATACATTGAATAAATTTTCTTCTCTTTTTATGTCCCCCAATCTATACTCGGGGACATATTGTTTTGCCCTGTCCGTTTGTTGGTTTGTTTGTTGGTTTGTTTGTTGGTTTGCACAAACTTTAACATTGGCAATTACTTTTGCAATATTGAAGATATCAACTTCATATTTGGCATGCATGTGTATCTCATATAGCTGCACATTTTGAGTTGTGAAATGTCAAGGTCAATGTCATCCTTTAAGGTCAAAGGTCAAATATATGGGTCAAAATGATAAATTTTAAAATATTGAAGATAGCAACTTGATATTTTGCATGCATGTGTATCTCATGGATATGCACATTTTGAGTGGTGAAATGTCAAGGTCAAGGCGATCCTTTAAGGTCAAAGGTCAAATATATTGGTCAAAATCACTCAAAGGGGACATAGTGTTTCACAAACACATCTTGTTTTATAAGTATTATGACGAAAAAAATGGTTTTGGTATTATTTAAGCAATTTGTTTCTATTTCTTCAGTCGGAAAAAATAAATAAGCATGGACATTATACATGTTCAATAGTGTGCGATGGTGCAAATAAGTATATCATACTGAACGATGCAACACCATCACATGATAGTGCACAGCTACAAGTCCATATTTATTTTTAGTATAACATAGTAGTATAACTATATTACGCAGATTCACTGACAAAAACAAATATAATTTTATACCAAATTTAAAGAATTTAATCACGTTTATTAAGTTTCAAAGTTTATTGGCAATCCGGCATTTTGCCTTTGGCCAAGTACATATATACAAAATAAATAATATACAATATCTGTTTCAAAACGTGTGTCCCTTTAAGAATAATTATATAATAGTGACCCTTTACCATATTTTAATCTAACTCACCCATAAATATCATGTTTTTAACATTAAGAATATTTTTTAAATCTTCAAAATTGTTATCTTTTACTTAACTGCTATAAACATTCCCTTTGCACAACCAAACAATTTCGATGGTGTTATAGAATAAGATAAAAATGTAACAAAATGTTATTACCAACATTCTGNACCTGTATCTTCGACAAATTTAACACTTCAAAATTATTTTTTCTGGTATCTCCATGCTATGCGATATATCCATGCATAGGTCAATTTTCATAAATATAGCGATATTAGATTTTAAGTAAATTCCATTAGTAAAGGAGCACAGAAAAACACATCCACTGTGCACGTCAACTGTTCAAACCCCTCATTATATTTCATTTAATTAACTATATTAAAATGAAACCGTTTATGATTTCTTTACTCAAAAATAACATTTTAATTTAAGAGAATCCAAACATACCACAATACATAATGGTCCACCAATAACTGATTTTGGGAATTATAAGTGTCATACTTGTTTATCTTTTCGTACTTTCTTGACGGCGGTTAAAATAAAGTAAGTTATAGACCAACATCTACCCAATAATTTATTATTTGATTTAAATATTCATGACACTATATCGCGTCACAAAATATTACGATAACAGTGACTGACGATTTGTTCGCTGCTCGACGCAAATTATTTGTAACATATTTAACTCCCCAAAAAAAAGGAAATGACGTTGTTGTGAAATATAATTATCTCCCTTTAATAACATATTTAAAAAACCATCAGAAATCGTGTGTATGCCTTAAGGCTCGAATATTTATATTTTATTTGAACCCACTATGTTTTATGATGGGACGTCAAACGGTTAGTAGGTACCTACTTGTATAAAGTAATTGCTATGTAAATCTGACATTGAGCTGTGTAACGTATGCCCTGTGCTTCCTCATCACTAATGTTTGCTTTTTACTAAACATACATGAGAAATTTAATCATGTATATTATAAGAATGAACGAATGTAGTACTATGGCATGTTCTTATACATCTGCAGGCATAGTAGAATAATCACCAAGCTATCAATAATGCCACAACAATAAACTTGAATTTGTTTTTAGAGATTCACTCCGCATAGTGTTTTTGTTGCGGGTAAAAGTATCGCGTAATATTGTGCATGAAGTGAACAAGAACGTTAATCATTTCGTAACTAAACTGCATGATCGTATTACTTTAACATATAATACATTTTAATATATGTATATTTAAGAGTGCTATGTTGCTTGTTAGATTATTTAAAACTATTCTTGTTCAGCTCGATTGCATCGAAAGCCAAAGTTTTTTTGAAAACTCTTAAGTTTCCGTTTCCTGGGAAGAACCATTACTTGATGTATATTGGGAGATCTAAAGGACGCTTCCCGAGTTGGGATCGAACCCACGACCTCCCGACCGCTATGCGGACACAATCTCTATTACACCAGGGTTACATTGATGTGCTTGTTTGAATAGTATGATGGTTTATGTCTGATTTTGTTCCACAAAAATCAGGTCTTTTGAGAACCAAATTGGCTACGGGGCAACATAAACAATCGGGTCACAAGTAACACATCATGTTGATATTATTATCCAATGTTAAAGTTCAGAAAATTCGACATATATCTTATCAATTTGTTTTCAATTTGTTATGACCTTATTTGTGAGCTATTTGTTCCTTTCAATATGTGTAATTTGTTTTCTTTTAAAATGTGCACAATCATGACGTTTACCTCAACATCAAAGGTCAAGCAACTAATTATTTAAACTTAATATAGAAAATACGTTTTATTGCGAATACAGAAGCAATACAGCTGCATTTTGTGAATGCTGCTCTAAAGAATAAATGCATTCCTAATTTATAAGCGTAGTAGCTCCAATCGCAGTTGTATTTTCAATTAACAAGTCGGTATATCAAGCGAGTTTGACGAGGAACGGCATTTATAGTGTTATGAAAATTACACGTACGCTTAAGTTTCACGCTCCAAGCGATTTTGACAATCGAATAACGCTATAACGATTAACTGAGCATTTCTCACGTTTTACTGTAAAACGGTTTATTACGATACATCGACATACAGAGTTACTCCATTATAACCAATCACACATGTAATGCATGATCATGTGGTAGGTACTCTTACCGTTTTGATGATCAGTTCGTACCAGGTTCTGGAAGTACAATAACACATTTTAAAGGACTATTTCACAGTTTGATTTAATGACGATTTGCAAATTATTGTCAAAAATTAAAAACACGAAAATTCGTGTACAGTAAAACATGTTTAAATTTAACTTATTTAAACTGTTTGGTATTGCTTCCAGAGTTCCTTTGTTCGAATCCCGTGGACAGCAATATTTTGTATTCAACTTTTTTTCTTGCTAAAATACTAGGTTAGGACTTTTCAAAACATTATAGATTTGTAAGTAAACATATATTATGACATTTATCAAAAAAAAAGCAAATCTGTTAACAAGTCCCTTCAGAAAACAACAGTATGTGAGAATGCTAATGAATGAGACATGTCCCCGATGTCTAGTGTTGCATACTATGTCTAATACTTTTCTATATTTAGCAGTATAAAAACAGCAAATGAGGTATATCTTTTATGCCAGACAATCAACTATGTTCATGCGGAGTTGATGCAGGACTCATCAAAATGTTTTCCGGAAAACTGGGCTTAATGCATGTGCGTAAAGTGTCGGCCAATATTAGCCTGTGCATTCCGCACAGGCTTATTAGGAACCACACTTTCTGCCTGCACTGGATTTTTGTTTATAAGAAACCTCCTTTAAACGAAAAATTCAATTAAAGCGGAAGCTGTCGTCCCTGATTAGCATCTGCGGACTGCACTGTCTAATCTTGGACGACACGTTACGCACATGCACAAAGCCGAGTTTTCCTAAAACGATGCTTTAATCACCTTTTCAGGGTATGAAGTTAATAAAGAAGAACAACTCCGAATACATTAACAAATAATAACGAAAAAGTGTCAGCTTAAAACAATCAACACTTCAATTCATTTGAAGTAGAATGTTTCAACACCGTTCGTAAGTCTGTGGTAACTGTCGGTGCTGTCGTTTATGTTATTATTAATATATGTAATTGATATATCGATCTGCCAAAATTATATAAAGAATATATTCATTTTGATTTGCGATTCAACTTCCGGGCTTTTTAAGATTATCTTTGTTAATGTAAGTGTTTCAATTGTTGCGAAAGTCCGTCAGCCGAGAAGAAAAGTAAAACTGCATGAGGTCCAAGAATAATCGCCATTAATAAATAGGATTTTAGCAGACCTTGCGGACAGTGATGGCTTTGGGACATCCGCAGAGGCTGTTTTTGTACTTACTAAGCGTTAACTATCTTGATACCTGTCGGCAACATGTTGAGGCCATTTTCAATCATGCATACATACGACACAACGTCTTTTAACGGTGTACATGTTAGGAAAGTTATCTTAAAATTGAATGATGAATGAAAAAAAAGATAGTGTTTACCAAGCACTGTTTTGATGTATTTACAATTCGAGTTCTCAGAGTTGGATTGCTTCATCTGTACTAACAATCATAAAACGCCAATACGCTATCTGCACAAAAACTGCACAGAGTGTATCTGTTTAAAAAAAAATAATATATAATACGTTTTTAATTATGAGAGGGTAACGCATGGGTTAAACATTTACATCACTAAATCATTAAATTAAAAACAAAGGTTGTATTGCTGTTAGTTGTTCGCTTGCAAACAACTAAGGTTAAGAGTGTGTTGTGAAAATCGTAGTGAGATCTGTTTTCGTCACGTAATCATAGGTTGTTCTCGGTAAGAAATAGTTCATCGATATGATAATATTAAAGCATTTGAGCCTCGCAATGTGAAAGGGTATTTTAATGCATGTGGGTAAACTGTCCTCCTATATTAGCCTGTGCAGTCCACACATACTAATCAGGGACGACACTTTCCGTTTTTATGATAGTTTTCGTTTAAAGAAGATGTCTTCTTAGCAAAAATCCAGTTTAGGCGGAAAATGTCGCCCTTTATCAGCCTGTGCGGACTGCAAAGGCTAATCTGGGACGACACTTTACGCACATGCATTTAAGGCTCTTTTCACAGACCACATTTAATTTGTACAATTATATTAATTTTTAAGACGGTATTCGTTTGAAAACGTTGTTTATAGTTATGATTTTAGAATAATATTTGGTTCAACATAAACAAACAAGTAGCTTAATGACGACTCACTGATACATGCTTTACCCCAACGCGTGAACGCGTATCGACTCTCAAATCACTGGGTTCGGTTGACGACGAACCCCATCAAAGGGCCCACAACACACATTCCAACAAAACAAAATAGCTTAATGTGCAACTATTTATGTAGAACATTGTACCCTTTGTCTCATTATTTTATTTTAACAACTGCCTTTATCGATGCGAAAGGAACATATCTTATGTTATGATTCAGTAAAAGCTTTGTCAACTTCTTCCGTAACATAATTTTCATAATTATTTCCTAATTGTCACTATTATTATCATCCATGTCATTACACTTGTGTATTATGCGTTTGAGTAAAAAGCAAGTATATGCTTAAGAGCTAATAAATGTTGTTGTTGTTGTTGCTGTATATGTGTGTTTTTGTCCCTTTTAATTAAGGGGATACGTGCTAATTTACTAGCAAGTGGAGATTAGGCCCCCCCCCCTCAGGCAATGTTTTCTTATCGCCCTGTGTGATTGTATAAAGAATGGAAACATGTTAATTGAAATGTAATTGAATTTCGCGTCATGCACATTTTTTAAGTGAGTAAGGAGTGGCCCGTCGGGTACCTCTCAGTGCGCTACGAAATAAATAGAGCGTTATCTTCGTTGAACACACGCACACAATAGCTGCCGTCTGTATACAGAGTTTGGAAAATGATTTTCTGTTTAGTGTTGGTAATTTATTTTGCAATAATATTCGATTAAATTATCATGTTAACCATAATTTAAGTAATGTATGTCTCTTTTTGAACGGCCATACCTGCTCAAAACGCATTTCCACTGCAAAAGTGTCAACAGTTGTCAACGCTCGATCAACTTCAATAGAACCCGGACTCGTGCAGTATTTGGTGACAGCGATATTGACTTACTAAATTGAGTGCGAATCCAATTAGAAGACCAAGATAAGAGAATCAGCACATGGAAGCAACTGTAACAAGATATTGAAGGCGATGGCTGGAAAATGGCTGACGTTAATAGTCTGTGATCAACAAATGATGTTTGAAACACTTGAAGAAAGTGACATTCATTATCGGTGTTAATTTGTACTGGTAAGTTTTTTTGTTCCATTTGCTTATACAAATTGCTGGTATCCCTAAAAGGTGAACACAGTTTGAACATTATTTGAAACGGCAGAACATTTATGATTAATGTTCTTGTACAGTTAAATGTTTGGGTTATACTCTGATATTGATGACAGTATATTTTCAGCCGACTTAAGCAATTACCCCCGATTGCTGGTATCCCTAAAAGGTGAACACATTTTGAACATTATTTGAAACGGCAAAACATTTATGATAAATGTACTTGTAGAGGTTAAGGTTTGGGTTATACTCTGATATTGATGACAGTATATTTTCAGCCGACTTAAGCAATTACCCCCCGATCAATCAGATATAATTCGTCTGTTTACACTCGGCGCAGTATGAAGCCACGAAACATCGGCTTATTTGTGTGTTACGAAGTTCAAGAAGTCTTTTCGCTCCTTATGCTGCATTGTGTGAAGATCAAGAATGTGTCATAAATTGACTAAACGCTCGCATATTTAAATAATTATATTTAACGATAAACGATCAAGCATTGTTGAATTTGAAAGAAGATTTAAATTCATATCAATATATCATGACGGTTGGACTATAACTAATAAAACTTTCCAAAAAACATTTAAATATGTTCTCGTGACAATGAGGCAAATATTAAAACAGGGCTAGAATGATGATTAATGTTGAAATCTGGATCGTTTCCCTTCTTTAAAGGGACCTTTTCATGTTTTGGTAGATTGATTAAATTGAAAAGATTGTTTCAGATTTGCAAATTTTTAAGGGTCAGTTTTTCGAGCCTAGTGGAGAATAACTGTTGTCGTTTCTTTAATTTTATTCCTGATTGTCTGTTTTTACTGGAGCTATTTAGTTCCAATGTTTACATTTATCAAATTAAAATCATTTAAATACAGACTTTAATACATGTCAATATCTGTGAAAAGGTCCCTATAAGAATAGCGAAATACATATGAAACAAGATTTTTAATTTCGGAATCAGCACTAGCCGGGTACAAGGTTCCATTAAGGCTTGCAGCGTTCCTGACGATTATGATCATGCATCGACGTATATACTCTCCTATTCTCATCCAACTTGTTCAACTTTTCACACAATTTACAAAATGATTTTGTGTAACTTGGATCGTCTTCAGAAAGTACCCCGTTCCACTGAAAACTTTGCTTCTTCTCCAACAGTTCAGTATACTTTGTTTTATTGCCTGCTAACGCTTTTAAATGTTCAACCGTTTTAGCCGGACTATCGAACTCGGCGGAATTTATGTAGGAATTGGCCGGAAGTAGCTTTTTATACTCCGCTCCACCGCGAACTACTTGTATGACGTCATAGTTATACTTGGCAAATAGCTTTTCGGTCACATAATCTTCGCAAATGGAATTTTCAAACGAAAAGTAGAAAAAGTACTGACTTAAAGTTTTATTTATATCATCGGATCGGAATCTTGAAAGATGCAATCCCTGCTGACTGCACCCACCATAAATATCGACCTCTAGGCCGACATTCTTCAATTCTGTAATTTCGACTGTATGCGTCAGAATGACTCTCAATTAATCCATATGTAATAAATATATCTTCATCCACTTAACACTTTTACCAAAATTTGAAGCAGTTACCTTGCACTTTCGTACATCGTTCCAAAAATCTGAATAACTGTGTGCCTTGGTTCTTCCTTCCTATGTGTATTAATTCTGGGTCAACATGATCTTTATCAATATATTGTGATACTGCTGACTGAATTCCACAGTGGTGACCGGTGTAATTAATGTCCTCCATGTTCACAGTACAAAGTTTTAACAAATTTGTGTCCGATAAATCACTGCTGTTGTCCATGTGTTCATTGATGGAAGTATTCACCTCAACTTGGTCTGCCACATGAAAGCTTTCATCAAGCAGTACCTCAACCTCCTCACTATTGGTCTCGGATAGATCTTCATGAAACAAGAAGAGTCCGCATGCAGGAATACAATTTTCTTAGTCAGTGTACAGAATCCTCAATCAATACATCTGTCAGCAGGAACACGAGGATAATAATTTGTGGCAATTGGGGAATTATGGTGAAGTTTTCCATGAGCTAATTTACATATTTTTATATCAGCAAGGGGAGCAGAGTCCATTTTGAGATCACATGGTACATTCCGGTTGCTAAGCCTTGATGTGCAGGTCACAACTTCTGGTGCCTTCTGCATGTCATTCCGTGCAAAGTCCTCCACACAGAACAACAGTCCTCCAACATGGCTGCACTTGGCTTCCCCTTTAGGACCTCTAAAATTCATTATAAGAGAAATATAGAGACACTTTTAAACAATGTTACAAGCATCGCTTGTATACTTTCAAGATGCACACTACAAAGTATGTAAATAACCAAACTATTCTTCATTTTGTAATTGACAATATTCCGCAGTTATATTATCCAGCTATCTTGTAAACAAGAAAACTTCTTAAATACGCTTGTGATAGCGTTACTTTGTTCTTTTAGACAACTGCAACCTCATATTTCATCTTTTTCATGGAGGCAATTACTTTTGCTCTGACTTATGTCAAGCTTTTGTTCACAGCAGCTTTTATGTCACTAATATGACGCTCCTTATAGAAGCTGTAAGCTCGTTCTTTCTTAAACACAGTGCCTGTCATGATGTGTTCACCGTACATGTATTTCCTCGTCCTTTCTTCCACATACTGGTACAACTGGTGAAAGTTCACATTTGGTATTAATCGCAGGTCATGAGTCCACACAGCTTCGTCGGCAAGAAAAATTAAATAATTGTATGTACATCGTTCCGGAATATTAATGTCTACTGTTAAATCTCCTTCGTTTATGTCTAGATTTGTTGACACGTCCTGTTTCTATGCGTTTACACGGCACATATACGCATACAGACGAGACACTAATGAAGCTTTCTTGCCAGTAATGTTTTCACCCACGTTTTTTAACACTCGCTTTAAACGACTCGCAGTCAAAGTCTCTAAATTCTCCACAGAGTAATACAAATAATCGTCAATATTCTCCACCATTCTCATAACAAATGAAGAGAAAGTTTACATGTTCAGCCTCGTTCTAGGATTCTACGCACCACTTGATATCTAAAAATAGTAACAGTGGTCGTATTGTGAAACTGGTCTTTTTTCTTCAATGTCTTCAGTGTTGCTGTTTTCTTCAGCTGTGCCTTGTAGGAGAAGTTCAGTTTCCTGTTTGGGCTTGTGAAGGTTGATGTGGCAGAAAAGTTGACATCAAAGCGTCCCTGTTTGTTGATGCTAGGAATTAGCTTGAAATTGTAAAATGTCACTGGTGTCATGAAAAAAATTCTTATAGTGAATGCAACTTTATAAAACTGTACTTTTGATGTTTAATAAAAAATACATCATTTTGAATTGAATATGAGTTAGTGCAAGTCCAAAAGAAGACAAATGTACTACAATTCATTCAATTTGTATGCCCCCTTTAAAAAAGGGGGGTATATTGTTTTTGGCCTGTCTGTCTGTCATTCTGTCTGTCTGTCCAAAACTTTAACCAATATTAAAGTTTTGTCATAACTTTTGCAATATTGAAATAGCATCTTCATATTTGGCATGCATATGTATCTCATGGAGCTGCACATTTTGAGTGGTGAAAGGTCAAGGTCATCCTTCAAGGTCAAAGGTAAAAAAATAAGAAAACAAATCTCTTGTTTTATTTTTTTATACCCCCTATATAGGGGGCTATATAAAGGAGTCACTTAGTCGGTCTGTGTTTGTCTGTTGGTCTGTCTGTCCCAAAATTTCATCCGATCTTCACCAAACTTGGTCACAAGTTGTATCTAGATGATGTCTTGGTCAAGTTTGAATATGGGTCATGCCGTCTCACGGGGTCACTTAGTGCGTTTTAAACAGCAAGTTTGTCCGGAACAGAGTTGGCACTGCATCAGAATGCAGAAAGAGTCCGCCCTAAGCCTGCACACTCCATCACACTCAAAACAATTGTCCTCAACATGTCTTATGCATAACTTGGAATATTTACTTGTCGTAAAGTCCACCAACTTTTAATTGATTATCCTTTGTGAATTCATGGCATGAATCTATTTGCGCTTGATACTATCATCCTATGGGAAGCCGAAGAATAATTTTACCAACTTTTCAGGAAGATCATTGCAGCCAAACACTGCACACTGCACCATCGTATAAATATGTAGATCCTCAATGTCATGTAACAATTCAAATCGAAATCAACACAACGTAGATTGAAAATAGCATCATTGTTCTAAATGGCTAAAGTATCATTAACGATTCACAAACTAGTCATAATCTGATCTTCATAGATAGCGTCAATGGAGCAATATTACATCATAAGTTACAACTTGCTAAAATGGTAATTTCTTACAAGAAAATATTGAAAGGTTTACTGTTATACATTGCTATTCAAAATAACTCACAATACAATAAGGCATTATTATACGACTGTTGTGAACTGATAAGTTTAACACTTATTGCAATGAGTCATAATGTTAACACTTTCAGATTCTTAATTATGCCTCTAACATCATCATGTATAAATGTCTCCTTCGAAGATCACATAAAGCAACCAGTGTTCATAAATATCAGTATAAACTATAATTAGATTCCTTTTAACTATACTGGACATTGCAGATGTCTCATCCAAATCCTTCCTTGGTAACACCAGTTCCACTGCACTTTGCATGTACCCAACGCCCACAAACATCAGAGTTACTGTCAACAGCCCCTAAACATATTTCCGAAAGAATGTCTTATGTGACTGTCGCAGTGTCAGGGTGGGTTTATTTTTCACCCGACATTCAGCTGTCTGCAATCCTGACGCGACGTTCACTTTCCGAAATTTGGTTGAATGGAAGTAATGTTTTGGCTCGTTTCACTTTTTTCTTCGGTAAACCTATGACAGTGCGCTCCGATCCTTTCGGACGACCGCGTCGTTTAGTATTCGGAGGTAATTGAATAGCTCTCAAAGGGTCATTGTTTATAGACTCAGATTGAACGTCTACTTCAAACTGAACAATATTTTCATCCACTGGCATTGCTTGTTCAGATTCAATTTCGAGTGAATCATCGTCCGACTCAGTCTCACCTACATGAGTTCCAGTGGCGGATTCAACTGTCTGAATGAACACTTGTTCTGCCTTGTTAATGTCACCTATTTGATTTTCGGTCTGAATGATCACCTGGTCGCCATTTTCCCAGGCCTGCAGTAAATTGTTCAGTTGTTGCAATCGTACGTCAAACACGGCGCGAGTTCCCTCAGCGGCACACATATATCGTATATTTTAGGACCCTTTTACCATCTGTGGGTATAAGATATCGGCGCCAATTTGTGTTATTAAGAAAATTACTTCATCATAAGTTGACTGTGCGGAGGGAGTTATCGACAGGATTCGGCTATTACCGACATCGTACACTTTTTCAAGTAAACATTTCAAAAACTCTTCTAATCTGTCATTATTTAATTCCATTTTATTGTGAGCAAGCTAAATAATCGCACAGATAGATCTCGCACTGGACCATAAAAACAACGTATGCGTAGTAACAGCATGTGGTCTGTTTCCTTTCGCTCTTATTAAAACACGGGTTTTATATGGCATACAGGTATAGTGAATGGTGTAAA
>VMBQ01009172.1:0-11165 GCA_007657795.1 Dreissena rostriformis
GGAGACTTTATTTTTAAACTGAACATGTTTTGTCATGTTTTACAATGACGACAGATCCATTCAAACAATATATACAAGTTCTTAATTACTTAATCTAGGTTCGCTGTTGTTCAGACATAATCCACACTGAATATCACACGACACATATTTATTTTTTTATATCTTACTAATATGTGCACCACGTGTTAACATCGTTAATTATTCTCTAGCTTTAACGAATTGATCGCGTCGTCATTCCCTGGCAAAACTTTGATCAATAATACGCTGACCTCACGTTCAGATAATGACTACATATTGTGAAATATCAATACAATTAGTAGAATACCACTGCTCAATCTACAATGCTATTCTTTTGTCATTGAAATAAGTCATTCCGCAATATTGAAGCGATCTTCTAACTGCAGATCAATCTAAAATCAATATCGTTTGTGTGGTAAAATAAAGCGAGTTAATGTTATTCAACCTAGTATGTCGTGAGTTCGAAAGGCACATTCAACTAAGTGTTTATGTTCTTATCGATTGTGACACGTCATATAAACCAAACTCGGTTCTTTATTTGTTGTCCAGTTAACTAACATAAATACAAACGTATTGGTACATTAGTTTAAACATGTGAAGATGTTTTGTATACTATGATAATATTCCTTAGCATCCCGTGTATCACATATCCTGGTAGTCTTTCGATTCTTAAGAGCGAACATATGAAATATTTCGTTCGTTCGCGTATATACCACAGTATTCTGCGTTCGACAATTATACCTGGCACTTATTGGAATCATATGATCCAGAGCTGATAGTAAATGCGCATCCGACATATATCACACATGTACAGGTAGGCCTTCTACCTCAGTTAGTCAGTTCACACAGGCGGATCGGGACTAGTGGGGATGCATACCCCTCCATCACAATGCACGTACTTTCATATCAAAACTGTGTCGTCGTATTATGCTGCTAAGTTCTATGGCTGGAATCATGCCTATACAAATAAAGCATTAGTTATGTGGCGTTGTACAACTTCCGCCAGGTGTTATATAGGTAAAGTAATGAGTAAATTAATGTTATATCAATGTATATCCGGTATACTATTCTGTGGGGTAGGTTAGAATCCGTGTAACGGATATATCTTATCGAGTAACTTTCTTTTGAAAGCAGTGTAGAAATAACAGAACTTAACGTAGATATATACTGTTTTAAAGACGCCATCTTCTTTAGTGTCGTGACGTCATTTAACATATACTTCGAAAGATGACTTTACTGACTTGGTTCTCAGCTGACCCAATATGGAACAATAAATTGTCCCCACATGACATTTTGCCAATTAAAATGAGTGTTCTGCACGAGATCAAATAAACGATGGTATCACGCAAGCTGTGTTTTTCATCAATATATACTTTAACGTGTATTGTTGGTAGCTTCAGAATTGTATACCGTCTCTCGTTCTTTTTACACAAATCCGCCATGTCTAGTAAAAACCGATAATTGCGATAATAAACATTCAGTTCTAGAGGAGATGTGGAATGGTATTTACAGTGAGGTAAACGGAACGTGGCTTCTCCGAAATGGTCGAGAATACCTGAAAACTGTCACGCTACAATATATTAGCTTCGTTTAGTTCTTTGTATGTTAAGTGTTACTGTTAAATACAAAAGTACTATACGATGATATATTGTTAACTTGTATAAGTCAGGGAACGTTTGACAGAATAATCACGAGTATATCGTAAAAAATGTTCAATAAAAACTCAAAATTGTATCTGTCCACATACAGATACTTATACATGTGCACATCTAGAAATGATTTGGCGAAGGTAAAATTGGAGTTGACAGTGAAACAAAAAAATTCCGCATCGCAACGGATACAATACAATTTAGCATAGCAGAGTAATACGACTTTGTTCCGTTGGAAATTAAGGAAGGCTATTACAAGTTTTACAAGACAATACAATAATTAAACATACACTAATATATTCATATGTAGTAAGTAGTACGGAGTTAAAGCACTCTCCCACAGAAGGTTCGAATCTGTTGTAGACAGTTGTAAGCATTATAATAGCAATCGTTTGGCTCGAAGTTCGGATGGCTCAAAGTTCGGATGGCTCAAAGTTCGAATGGCTCAAAATTCGGATGGCTCAAAGTTCGGATGGCTCGCAGTTCGGATGGCTCAAAGTTCGGATGGCTCAAAGTTCGTATGGCTCGAGTTTTTCTTTTCTATCCCCGCGCCTTCGAGCCTACGGGAGTCGACTGTATTATATATATGCCTTGTTCTTTAACAAGGGGGTTTAATGCATGTGCGTAAAGTCTCATCTCAGATTAGCCTGTGCAGTCCGCACAGGCTAATCAGGGACGACACTGTCCGCCTTGACTGGATTTTCGCCAAGCAGAGTATTTCTTTAAACTAAAAATACAATAAAACGGAAAGTGTCGTCCCTGATTAACCTGAGCGGACTGCATAGGCTTATCTGGGATGACACTTTACGCACATGCATTCAACCCCCTTTTCATAGAGCGAGGCTCATATACTACTGTTCAGTAAATATGTTACTGTTTGTTCATACTCCAGATATTGACGAGTGTTCAAGCCAGCCCGGTATATGCCAAGATGGCGAGTGTATCAACATCCAAGGCAGCTTTAGATGCGAGTGCCCTAAGGGTTTCGTCCTCGGGCCCGACCGGCGATCGTGTCTTGGTAAGCATAATAAGTAGCCTTCGACTGTCTGTTTCAAGCTTTAAATACAATATACACTGATTTGCTCAAAGAGTACGGATAAATGAAGTGGATGAATGTGTATGTAAAAGTCTTAAGTCATTGAAGAGCACAACTGCAATAACAAATGCAAACATACATTCCGCTTTTACGTACAATTGAAGCAGGAAGACTTGCAGGTGAAATGTAGCATTTCAGATATTGCTATAGAAATTGAGATACTTGTTGAGTTTGTGGGGGTACTAAACCATGTATGCAAATTGAGATGCGATCACACACTTACGAGCATGTTTGTTATATGGTATAAGCGTCGTTTTGTTCTATTAAACAACAGCGGAATATGGAAAAACATTTTAATGTAAACGATAACATCAAACGTAGTTTTCATTAAATATACCAAATATTGTTTGCAGCCATACTCATGAATAATACGGGTTAAGCCCAAAGGAACCTATAATTGTTACAAAAGCGATGTCTTTATACCACTATATGTTTAACGTATGCATGTGTTTTCAATTTTTAGTAAGACAATTGATAGCGAAGCCAAAATTTTATATTTTCCCGAGGGTCCTATTGTTTTTCTTTTACGAATATTAGTATGACTGTTTCCGAAAGTTATATCGAATAAATAATTTGAAACATAATCACCTATACTGGTATGTCACTAGTGCGTCAATTAACAACGTACATTTTGCATATATAGACCGCCGGAAGGATCGCTGCTTCCTGCGCTACAGCCGGGGGCAGTGCAGCAACCCGTCGCCGATGGTGGTTACCAAGTCCACGTGCTGCTGTATGGTAGACTCGATGGAGGCCACCGGGCTGGCTTGGGGCGTGGCATGCGAGCCGTGCCCGTCAATGTCGGATCCGGAATTCAAGACGCTTTGCAAACACGGATCCGGAACCGACCACGACGGCGGAGGTTGGTTCCGTAATCGCCCATTGAAAGCTGGACTGTGCCACATTTCTTTAAGTAGAAAGGCTGACAGCACATTACGGCTGTCAATGAATATTTTGCTCAAGAAATTTAACGCGAAATAATGTTAGAATGCGTTAAAGGGTGTTTGGATTATTTTTTAACAAAAAAGTACCCATAACGATTAACATAGAAACATCGCCAGTGTGACTGATTTTCTATTGACATTTTGTATTTGAAATAATGTTGTTGTTGTTGGTGATAATGCCGTTGCAAAATGACAATAACGTCGATACTAGCAATGTTACTATTCGTGGTACGGATGATAGTCGGCAATGATGCAGAAATGATAATAATGATGGTGATTGTTGCGATGAAAATCATTATCATTGTTATTCGTATGATAATAGCTATATTTCAACATACAGCATGCAATAGTTCCTATGGTAATTCGGCCAGTGGTCTGCCTGGACACTGTTCGTATATGCCTTCAAACTTTGATTTAAAATGCATTACATCCTTGTCTGACATGTTGTTAAAAATATCGTCAAAGGACCAATAAAAATGGACTTGTTTTTTTCTACATGTTTTACACGTGTCTTACAGCAATCAACCACTGCGCCCTAATGCCGGACATCTGTGAGAATGGAGCGTGTGAGAACAACCCTCCCTCGTACCGGTGTGTCTGTAACCCAGGATACCTGCCGGACTCTTCCGGGAAAAGATGCATCAGTAAGGCTGGAGTCCAAAAAATAATTAAGGACTAGGTTGAAACTGTTACGAGCTTTCTCAATAATTATAACGGTGAATTTTTTTTTGTCACCGTTTGTATATTGCATTAGGTAAGCTTTTGGAATCCTTCTTTGTCTGTCGTGCGTCGTGCGTAAACTTTTCATTCAAACGTCATCTTCTCGTAAACTTTGTGGCATTTTAAAACAAATACTAGTATTCCTAATCGTGTGGAGGTCCATGATTCCGTACACGAGGCGTAGTATTCATTTAAACGTAATATGGGCAATCGAACTACTCCTTACGGACCACTTCAGATGAATATCGCTCTGGGAAAACGGGGCTTAATGGGTATGCGTAAAGTGCCATCCCAGATTAGCCTATGCAGTCCGCACATACTAATCAGGGACGGCACCTTCCGCTTTTATTAAATTTTTCGTTAAAATGAAGTATCTTCTTGGCGAAAATCGAGGCGGAAAGTGTCGTCCCTGAATAGCCTGTGAGGACTGAACAGGCCAATCTGGAAGGAGACTTTACGCACATGCATTAAGCCCCTTTTTCAAAAAGAGCTATGCTCATATAAACTTTTCGATTCAGATGTGAACGAGTGTGTGGTGAACCCCCGGCTTTGCGAAGGCGGTCAGTGCCGGGACACACCGGGATCCTTCGTCTGCACGTGCCCGGCCGGCTCCCGGCTCGATCCTTCGAATAACATGTGTGAAGGTACAAGTCACCAAGAGTGAATGGACATCACCAACTACCCTGACTAGTGTACAGGGTCCCGTTTCGTAGGGCACATTTACATTGCATACAATTTTTGAAGTTAATACCTGTATATTGTGAAATCGATAAAGACAATAATGCAGTAACGGAGATGAGATAAATTGCGGGAGATTTGAGTACATGTATATGAATTAATATTACAGTGTCAGTAATTATCGTTTTAAATAGGTCATGGTGTACATACGTTATAAAGTGTAAAACAGTTGTCTATAGGGATGATATTGTATGAAAGCATGTGCTTGGTTTGTGTGTATGATGTAGACCACCATTTTTGCAAAACTTATCATATTTTTTTTTCATTTATTAAAAATAATAAATCAAAGAAAATACACGGTGTATTGTAGACCTTGACGAGTGCAGATCATCCCCCTTCCAGGGAGGAACGTGTATCAACACCTCTGGGAGTTTCAGATGCAAATGCGACCACGGCTTCGCATTGGACGTCTCGGGCCTGATATGCGTTGGTAAAAACGACTGGTTGATTATTTTTATAAAATGAGTCGCGCTCTGTGAAAAGGGGGGTTAATACATGTGAGTTAAGTGTCGTCCCAGATTAGTCTGTGCCGTCCACTTTCCGCCTCAACTACATGTTCATCAAGAGGAGTCTTCCTTTAAACGACAAAATACAATAAAAGCCTAGGGCTAATCTGGGACGACACTTTACGCACATGCATTAAAACCCATTTTTTTAGAGCGCGACTTAAATGTAATTAGGATACATCACACTGATTTNGAGTCTTCCTTTAAACGACAAAATACAATAAAAGCGGTAAGTGTCGTCCTTGATTAGCCTAAGGCTTATCTGGGACGACACTTTACGCACGTGCATTAAAACCCCTTTTCTAAGAGCGCGACTTAAATGTAATTAGGATACAGCACACTGATTTGTTCTAATATACATGTATACATGGGCTAATTATGTAATGGATATTCTGCGTAATGACGCGTGATTTCATCCCCGATATTGAAACAAAGTATTATGTGTACAAGAGTTCAACGGCATCATGGTACAAGAGCGTGCCTATATAAAGTTACTAGTCGTCGTCATTATTAAAAGATTTGAGTCAGCATAATTATAAAAGGTACATCTATTAGAAATCATTAATTGGCTCTATGATAAAAACAATTAGTAAACATATTTAAATGCAGCAGTTTGCGTCATTATAAAACAAATAACAATGAGAGGTCAGCATCATTATATTAACAATGAATTTGAGTCGCGCTCTGGGAAAAGGTGGTCTTAATGCGTGTGCGAAAAGTGTCGTCCTAGATAAGCCTGTGCATCCCGCACAGGCTTATCATGGACGACACTTTACGCCTTAAATGGATTTACGCTAAGAAAGATTTCCTTTAAACAAAAAATACAATAAAGGCGGAAAGTTTCGTCCCTGATTAGCCTCGACACTTTACGCACATTCATTTAACCCGGTTTTCATAGAGCGATACTCATTTATTCTCGCAGACGAGCGACAGGGTTCCTGCTGGATGCGCATCCGGGACGGGCAGTGCGAGGATAACGTGAAGCGACCCATGCTCAAGTCGGAGTGCTGCAACACCNGGATAACGTTAAGCGACCCATGCTCAAGTCGGAGTGCTGCAATACCGTGGGCAGGGCTTAGGGGAGCCCGTGCGAACCGTGCGCCGCGTCTAGTGAGTAAAACAGGCGTCCGGGCGATTTAATCGTTTCTGTCTAACAATTTATTCTTATCTATTTATTGATTGGTGTTACTTTGATTTTTCTTGTATACCGTGCTAACCATTTTGATATTCGTCGAGACACAAACTTGAGCGCATTGCCAAGGAAACGTTGATTTGTACGATGAAGAAATGGATTCGTTTTAAATTCCATAAAAGTTTAAGTATNTAAAATCTATGACATCGATTCTGTAATTACAGCTCATTCATTCCTTCTTATGAAGATGCGTCAAATTTCAAGCCCCTATAACGCTCAAAATAAACGAAAATTTCGTAAACTATTTCGTAAAATAAAGTTAACACATAAACAATCAGTGTTCCTCATAGCAATAGCCAATATGTCTACGCTAGATGTGCTCTGGTAAAATAGCAGTAATACGATTTTGTTCCGTTGGAAATTAAGGAAGGTTATTACAAGACAATACAGTTATAAACCACACACTTATATAAACATATGTAGTAAGTAGTACGGGTTTAAGGTACTCTCCAACAGGAGGTTCGAATCTGTTGCGGACAGTTAACACATTATATTAGCAATTGTTTTCGGATGGCTCGAAGTTTTATTTTCGGTCCCCACGACTTCGAGCCTACGGGAGTCGACTGTATTATGTATGAGCCTCGCTCGGTGAAAAAGGGGTTTTATGCGTGTGCGTAAAGTGTCGTCCTAGATTAGCCTAAACAAGAACAACACTATCTGCTTCTATGATTTTGTTCGTTGAAAGAAAGTATCTTTTTAGCAAAATCCAGATTAGGCGAAAAGTGTCGTGTTTGATTAGCCTGTGCGGACTGCACAGGCTAATCTGAAACGACACTTTACGCACATGCATTAAACCCCCCTTTTCACAGTGCTAGCCACATATACTACTGTTCAGTAAATATTTAACTGTTTGTTTTTTGTCCAGATATTGACGAGTGTTCAAGCCAGCCCGGGATATGCCAAGATGGCGAATGTATCAACAACCAGGGCAGCTTCAGATGCGAGTGCCCGAGGGGTTTCGTCCTCGGGCCCGACCGGCGAACGTGTCTTGGTAAGCAAAATTCGTAGTTTTCGACCTTCGGCATTGTGAAATGTGGAGCAAAATGTAACCGAATTTTTGTTAAGCTAATCTTATTGCTCAGTTGTTGCGTTTCCAGCTATATAGGGACTTGTTTAGCGTTTGGTAAAAATGGCGATTTTCAAAATGATGTTCTTAGATTATAAAAACAATGTATACTTTATTCTTAAACATGCGAAATAATACTCCTGACGAAGAAAAATGATTAAATTATTGGTTTATTAAAGAATAATCATCTTTCGAATTCGATAAAATAATAAAGCGATTGTCGCGCTTTTCCTGGATAATTTAGAAAATACGTGTGGTACTAACATAGCATTTATAATTCGCTGATAAATGTTAAAGCCAGCGTGGCGCAACTGTAGGGCGTTAACCTTTCCATCCAGGGAGCATGGGTTCGAATCTCGGGGTCCGAAATATTTTTTATTCAACTTTTGTTAAATAATTGTCGTACTGTTGTACTGTTGTTATTAGTTAAGACTATTCAAAACAGTATACATTTGTTGGTTAATATATTTATCCTTTATCATTAGCCAATACAATGTTGGAGAAATTTCCCGCCAGTTGGCCCGAATGAATAAATTCTACTTCTGTATTGGTAAAATTGAAAATTATAAAATTGAGTTTTACAACGATGCAAGCCGAATGTTGATCGTGAAGCTGTAGTATATTGTTATAAAAAGTTAAGATACATCAGTTCCAGAATCATCTGTCCAAATCAATAGATGTGTGCCTGTCCCTTTATATCAGTCAGAGCGTCTATACTTAAGGCTGTGTTCTTATATTTAACAATAAAGTTCATACAGCATTAAGTGCACAAATATATTTAATATCATGTAATAATCGCCTTTTAATTTTGTTCCCTATTCTTATATACGTACGCAAAATCAAATTACACAGTTTTATATTGACACACAAACATTTTAAGAAGGTGTGTTAAATTTAGTGTTATCCAGTTTGTCTTCACTTTTTCTTTTACAAACATAAGTACGACTGTTGACAAAAAGCATACCGAATTGATACAACGAAACATAAACACGCGAACAAGGCTGTTTAATCCCCTGTANTATATTGACACGCAAACATTTTAAGAAAGTGTGTTAAATTTAGTGTTTTCCAGTTTGTCTTCATTTTTTCTTTTACAAATATAAGTACGACTGTTGACAAAAAGCATACCGAATTGATATAACGAAACATAAACACGCGAACAAGGCTGTTTAATCCCCTGTACCGGTATGCAACTACTGTGTCAATCTACGACGTACATTTTGCATATAAAGACCGCCGAAAGGACCGCTGCTTCTTGCGCTACAGCCGGGGGCAGTGCAGCAATCCTTCGCCGATGGTGGTAACCAAGTCCACGTGCTGCTGTATGGTCGACTCAATGGAGGCCACCGGGCTCGCCTGGGGCGTGGCCTGCGAGCCGTGCCCGTCAATGTCGGATCCGGAATTCAAGACGCTCTGCAAACACGGATCCGGAACGGACCACGACGGCGGAGGTTGGTACCGTGAATAGAGAATTTAAATTTGAACTGTGTCATATCCCCATGTGAAGAAAGGCTCACATCCCATTTCACCTTTCAATGAATATTTTGCTCTAAGAATTTAACGTCAACTAATGTTAGATTACGTTAAAGGTTGCTAGTTTTTTTTAAACAAAAAACAATTAATAACGATTAAAATAGAAACATAGCCAGTGTGACTGATTTGTTATTGACATTATGTATTTGCAATAAAGTGGCTGTTGTTGGTGCCTATACAAAATGACAATAACAACGACAAATGCAATGATAATATTCGTGGTACTGATGAACGCTGATAATGATGCAGAAATGATAATGATGATGGTGATTGTGGAGATGAAAATTAGCTTTGTTATGCATAAAATAAATGCTGTCTTTAAACATACAGTATTCTATAGTTACAATGGCGATCCGGCTAGTTGGCTGCCTTTACACTGCTCGTATATGTCTGGAAATGTTAATTTTATATGCATTACATCTTTGTCGGACATAATGTTAAAAAGATAGAAAACATACAAACAAACTATTGTACATCTTTTTCCTACACGTTATACCAGCAATCAACTACTGCGCCCTTATGCCGGACATCTGTGAGAATGGTGCGTGTGAGAACAACCCTCCCTCGTACCGGTGTGTCTGTAACCCAGGATACCTGCCGGACTCTTCCGGGAAAAGATGCATCAGTAAGTCTGGAGTCCGGAGTGTAACTAAGGACGAGGTTGAACCTGTTACGAGCTATCTAAATAATCAAAGCGGCTTATTGTTTTGTCACAGTTTGTATATTGCACGAGGTAAGCTTTTCGAATCGTCCTTTGCCCGTCGTGAGTCGTGCATAAACTGTTCTTTATAACATAATCTCCTCGTAAACTGTGTGACCTTTTAAAGCCGGCCGAGTTGATATTGGTATATTTTCCCATTTTTGTTACGTGTCGCAAAAAAGTGATTATGAGTCTAAATGTGATGGTATTTATGTCAAATGTGCAAAAAAAATTGGTCAAAATCGGTCAGGAAATGCCCAAATTCAGTACAAAGATAGGGCTTTTCAATTTCTGTCCATGGACAGAAATGATCTAAATTTAAACACGCGCGGGTCACATGTAAAACCACGTGACCATTGTATCATTGTTTACAACGCCATTTGCCATGGAGAAACCGTGTTATTTAGTAGTTCTTCTTTGTTTTGAAAAGCGCGGAAGTGGAAATCACGTGAAATTGGCGCTCAAGTGACCCAAGGCGTGCATACGTCACAGGTTAATAATAGTCTTGAGGATTCCGTTATGTACATGATTGGGTTTCGTATCTTTGATGCTTTTGGCATTTCTTTGCACAATTTTTACGAAAATCAGTATGGAAGAGTTAAGCTTGAGAATGTATTTTACGAATACTGATCAATTCTGGTCAGTTGAGAAAACCAAATTGTTGTGAGAAATATCAACTCGGCCGGCTTTAAGTTAGGTAAAGTGAAAAATAAAACAAATGTGTTTGCCCTAACTATACAGATGTTAAAAGGCTTTAACAGAATTCACATACTGTACATACTTTAAAGCTAATGGATACTGTTTTGCTACATAAATGTGTTTTTTTCTTAATTGAACCATTTAACAAAATCATCTAAAATGTTTCCTGTATTTCCTGTATACTCTTAGGAGTGAAAATATTAATTTTGTTGACATGAAAGAGTTACAACCAATAGGATATCTTTGTTGGAGATTACATTACATAATAATACGAAGAAAAAAGATGTTTAATGACAAAATACCC
>VMBQ01009173.1:1887-33114 GCA_007657795.1 Dreissena rostriformis
TGTAATAACTTTAGTCTAAAGGCAGTCAATGTTCTGTAATGTTCTGTAATAACTTTAGTCTAAAGGCAGTCAATGTTCTGTCATGTTCTGTAATAACATTAGTCTAAAGGCAGTCAATGTTCTGTCATGTTCTGTAATAACTTTAGTCTAAAGGCAGTCAATGTTCTGTAATGTTCTGTAATAACTTTAGTCTAAAGGCAGTCAATGTTCTGTAATGTTCTGTAATAACTTTAGTCTAAAGGCAGTCAATGTTCTGTCATGTTCTGTAATAACTTTAGTCTAAAGGCAGTCAATGTTCTGTAATGTTCTGTAATAACTTTAGTCTAAAGGCAGTCAATGTTCTGTAATGTTCTGTGAAGGTTCCTTCTAGGCAGACATAGCTTGCAAAGTTAATTGAATTCATGTTATTAAATTGGAAAAAAAGAAAATCTTATTTCTTGGCATGGCACATTAATTTTTAAGTTTTCATCTTTTAGTTTACTATATAACTAAACGTACTACAGTTATTGAACTTAAATCTGTCAATGTGGTCAGAAATAACATACGTCATACTATCAAAGCGAAAGAATAATCGAGCACGCCCTTTTAGAACAGCTCTTGGTTATGGACGAATCTTAGAGATAACTATGGCAACACTTCTATACAGCCTCATAAACACTCAAAATACAAAATTGTATCTCGTTAAATCTGTGTTACCAGACCACATCTAGCATTGAAATTTTGGCTATTGCTGTAAGGAACACTGATTTTTAATGGGTAAACTTTGTTTACTTAATATTTTACAAAATATTCGTTGATTTTGAGTGTTAATGGAGCTTGAATTTCTGGTTGACAGATCTGAAGAAGACTATGGCTGTTCTATTGGAGAACATTCTGGAGCGACTGGACCACATAGAGCAGCGTCTGAACATCTCCAGTAACGTATCAACCCTTGCCTCGTTGGCGGGGGATGGTGCAGTAACACAGCCAAACCCCGTACTAGCCAAAGGTACCCCTTTCCGTGGAAATTGTTAATATTTGGTTTAACAATATTTTTTTAGCTATAAGTAGACAACATCTCAGGAAAAATAATACGATACAAGCATAGATGCTACTTTGGGCGAAATATGCTTAACATTCGGACTGGAAAGTGAAAATTAACAGAATTGAGATAAAAGCTCGAGACTTATGCTATGTCTCTCTTTCCTATGGAAATTGTTAATATATATAGTTACCTAGATGTTTGTGTTTTGTAAAATAATAAAATCAGTTCACTGCTGGATGGCGGTATTAACAAGATCCCAGTATCATGATGCTGGATGGCGGTATGAACAAGGGCCCAGTATCATGATGCTGGATGGCGGTATGAACAAGGGCCCAGTATCATGATGCTGGATGGCGGTATGAACAAGGGCCCAGTATCATGATGCTGGATGGCGGTATGAACAAGGGCCCAGTATCATGATGCTGGATGGCGGTATGAACAAGGGCCCAGTATCATGATGCTGGATGGCGGTATGAACAAGGGCCCAGTATCATGATGCTGGATGGCGGTATGAACAAGGGCCCAGTATCATGATGCTGGATGGCGGTATGAACAAGGGCCCAGTATCATGATGCTGGATGGCGGTATGAACAAGGGCCCAGTATCATGATGCTGGATGGCGGTATGAACAAGGGCCCAGTATCATGATGCTGGATGGCGGTATGAACAAGGGCCCAGAATCATGATGCTGGATGGCGGTATGAACAAGGGCCCAGTATCATGATGCTGGATGGAGGTATGAACAAGCGCCCAGTATCATGATGCTGGATGGCGGTATGAACAAGCGCCCAGTATCATGAACATTCTCAATGTGTTTGCTCAACTCAGAAGACGAGATTTGAGTTTCCACTCAACAGAGTATTGAGAATGTTGCTCAGCTCACAAACAATCTCAAATCACAGCCATACATATATGCACATGTTCCTCCATAAACTCAGGGTTGAGTCGGAGTCACAAATGTCAATACAGCTATACAAATATGCACGTGTTCCTCCATAAACTCAGGGTTGAGTTGGAGTCACAAATGTCAAAGTTAAAGTTTGAAGGCCTTTGCAAACAGTTTGGATCCAGATGAACGTGGCGTCTCATCAGGATCCAAACTGTTTGCTGTACTGATAGTATGTTTTGAAAAAAAATCGAAGAAAATGCAAATTTTAAAAATTTAGCAGACAACATTTTAGCAGACGACAAATTTCCATTTTCATTTTGAGGTACCTTTTTGAGTTGATTTCTGACGATGATATCAAACACATACACAGATTTGTGTTTTATAAACTGTTGAACAAGAGNACAGCTATACAAATATGCACATGTTCCTCCATAAACTCAGGGTTGAGTCGGAGTCACAAATGTCAGTACAGCTTTTGTGAACACCCCATTGAGCATGATGGTGAAACTCATTACAGAAATTGAGAAAAAAATCAAAAGTTGAGTCTGAATATTGGCTTACGTATGTTCGTGATACAAGGCCAAGTAAATGTGTATTCACCTTTTGATGACAAATACCCCTCATTGTCTCAGCCCTGTACCTGCGCCTATGTCTGCTCTATAAAAGGTTTCTACACAAGTTTTACTGTAACCCTTTGAGCGCTGGAACCGAATTTTGAAGGCCTTTGCAAACAGTTTGGATCCAGATGAGACGCCACAGAACGTGGCGTCTCATCAGGATCCAAACTGTTTGCTATTCTGATAGTATTGTTTGAAAAAAAGTGAAGAAAATGATGATTTAAGAAATTCAGCAGACGACATTTTAGCAGACGACAAATTTCCCAGCATGCAAAGGGGTAAATCATTTATAGTCGTCAGCATGAAATTTTGTGATTTAAAAAAAAATGCCTTTCATGGACACGTAAATTGGTGGATTTCTGGTTTTTCGGAAAAAAAAAGGTGGAATTCGCGTCGATGGTTTTCATTTGTGATAGTATCACGATCAGTCAACCAAGAAAAATCAACCAAAATTATTGTTTCACGAATAATAATTTTACAGTATTTCAAATTAAAAAAACGTGAATGACATACAAACACTCAGCGAACTACTGTGTTAGTTAAGGTACCTTTTTGAGTTGATTTCTGACGATGATAACAAACACATACACAGATTTGTGTTTTATAAACTGTTGAACAAGAGTGCCCAGCTTTTTATGCTAAATACACCTGGATGAATGTACATGTGTAGTCCTGTATTTATTAAGTATGTTTGATAATGTAATGCATGTAAATGTATACAACAGACTGTTTGCCTTTATCAGAGGAGTGGAAAACACTTCACCTGCGGGCACTGTAATTGGATAATATCTATACAAGATAGGCAGTTGAGGATATTAATTTTATTGTAGCAAACAGACATACGTGAATGTAAACAACATACCAGTTTTATGTGCAGATTTCTTTGAAATCACGCTCATTGACATTGCTTTTTATGCCCCCGGTAGGGTGGTATATAGTGATCGCACTGTCCGTCTGTCCGTCTGTCTGTCTGTCCTTCTGAAATTCCGTCGCACTTGCGTTTAGGTTTTGACAAATGCTTATGACTTTTGCAATATTGATCATAGATCAAGGTCAAGGTCATCCTTCAAGGTCAAGGGAAAAAATCAATAAAAAAAATCAAAGCAGCGCAGTTCTGACAAACACATATCTTTTTATGTACATTTTAATAAGTGCCTACTGAGTATAAGCTTGTCGTCATTTATTGTCTTAGATCCATCGCATTTTAGCTGATATACCGGTAAACAACTCTTTATAATAATTCAAAGTATAAGGGAAACAATAAATATTTTTTTTTATAGTTATACACTCTGTTAGATGCAATTGACATACAATTGAGATACAATAATCATAAGACACTGCTTAATTAAAAAAAATAAAAAAAAAAATAAAAAAAAATGTTATTTTTTTTATACCAATTTTGCTTTGGGAATGGGTCTGTTTAACAGACCGGTACATAGGGCTGAAAAAGGCCTGGTATATGGGATTTTATGATGGAAAACAAAGTGAGGTATAATCATATGAAATAATGTTAAAATACTTAAAGGCCACGCTCTGTGAAAACTGGGCTTAATGCATGTGCGTACAGTGTCACCTAAGATTAGCCTGTGAAGTTTGCACAGGCTAATCAGTGACAACACTTTCCGCCTAGACTCGATTTTCATTTAGAAGACTACCTCAAAACAAAAAATTCCATAAAAGCGTAAAGTGTCGTCCCTTATTAGCCTGTGCGGACTGCACATGCTAATCTGGGGCAACACTTTATGCGCATGCATTAAGCCTGGTTTTCCCAGAATGCGGCTTAAAAACTTTATAATAATTAAAATTATAAGAAAAAAATCATATATAATTATAAGACACTGCTAAACAATTTTTTTATTTTGTTTAGGAATTAGTTTTCCATTTTTGCTTTGTGAATGGGTCGGTTTAACAGACTTGTAGATAGGGCTGGAAAAGGTCAGGTATATAAGAAATATGTGTCACCTTCTGAGAAAACTGGGCATAATGCAGTCTGCACAGGCTAATCAGGGATGACAATTTCCGCTTTTATGGAATTTTTCGTTTAAATGATGTCTCTTCTTAGCAAAAATCCAGTTTAGGCGGAAAGTGTCGTCCCGGAGAAGCCTGTGCGGACTGCCCAGTTTTCTCAGAACACGCCACATATGTGAAATATTGTAATAATACATATGTATCTTTTGCAGATCTGATCAAAGGGGAGCAGGACAAGTGTTCCCTGTCTGACAAGGAGAGGCAGCTGTACCCAAACTGTCAGGGCAAAATTGAGGTACAAACTGTTGTGATTTGTGTTCATAGCCCCTTTTATATGACCCTTTTAGCTTGCCAACATTAACACTAGCACTTGACTTGATACTGACCTTTTTGCATAAATACATTACAGGGACGTGTACACAGTTTGGCAAAATGAAGATTTAAACTGAAAATTGGTCTTTGATTTAAAAATATTGAGTCCCAATATTTGGTTCCAATTATTGACATATATTTATGTGTTTAAGTACAATGTTATTTAAATTCCTCTTTACTATATTAATATTCTTCAAATCATTAAATAAATGTCTTGACTTTTCTTGAATTTAAATAACACTTTTCTAAATTTCATAATTTCATGTTCATGCTTTTGATGAAAAGTTAAACACAATGACAAACTTAACTACAACATGACTGACACAACTTAAAAATATCATAATATATGAACAATTAAAATCACTGGTGTGATTTTTTATGCCCCCAAAGGTGGGCATATAGTGATCGCACTGTCCGTCTGTCTGTCAGTCTGAAATTCCGTCACACTTTGCGTTAAGGTTTCGAAACATGTGGAAAAACACTTTGCGTTTAGGTTTACACAAATGTGGAAAAGGGGGGCTAATTTCATCCTATGGTGACAAGCCTTGTTCAATTTCTATTTCATTGACAGAAATACTTTTTATAATGACTGAATGTTTTAACCCTTTGAGCGCTGGAACCGGATTTTGAAGGCCTTTGCAAACAGTTTGGATCCAGATGAGACGCCACAGAACGTGGCGTCTCATCCGGATCCAAACTGTTTGCTATTCTGATAGTATTCTTTGAAAAAAAATCGAAGAAAATGCTTATTTTAGAAATTCAGCAGACGACATTTTAGCAGACGACAAATTTCCCAGCATGCAAAGGGTTAATGCATCCTATGGGCGCAACAGGATACGATTTTTTATGGAAACCCTGGAAAAATAATTGTGAACTAAGATACAAGTCACGCTCTGTAAAAACTGTGTTTAATATGTGTGCATAAATTGTCGTCCCAGATAAGCCTGTGTAGTCCGCACATGCTAATCAGGGATGACACTTTCCGGCTGAACTGGATTTTTGCAAAGAAAAGACTTTCTTTAAACAAAAAATACCATAAAAGGGGAAAGTGTTGTCCCTAATAAGCCTGTGTGGACTGCACAGGCTAATCTGGGACACACATGCATTAAGCCCAGTTTTCCCAGAATGAGGCTCATATAGTTTCTTTCCTTGCAGTGGATGAAAGCCATGTGGGAGTCAGACCCGTGCTACAAATCATTTGGAGTGGATGGCTCCATTTGCTCCTTCATCATGTACTTGAGTGAGGTAGGTGTCCAGGGGCTGGGGTCTATAAGTCTTTGTGACCAGGGGCTAGGGTCAATATGGCTTTGTTGCCAGGGCATAGGGTCAATAAATCTCAAAACACACGCTTTTAAATATCAGATAGGTTGTTATTTATTTTACTTATAAACATAAAAACAAACATGTAAAGTATGGAGGTGAATAAACGCTATAAATTACAAAAATAAAATGTATACACACAGTTGAAAAAGTATAGACCGACATCATCATCATCTTTTGACACAAAGCGCCAAAAAGGGTCATGTGCATAATTATGGGACACAATAAACAGAACAGAGGAGAGGTTTGCCTTAACATCAGACTGCAAGGATGCTGATCTCAACTTATAAGATATACAAGATGCTTAGTGGTCTTGGCTAAAGTATTACAAAAAAACGTTGTGATAACTTAAGAAAACTGAATGTGTATTGATGGGTGTGTGTATTTCCATGTACAGGTTGAAGGCTGGTGCCCCAGGTCAGCATGGCATGGCTCCAACATCGTGCCCACGGAGAAAGCTGATCATACAAACAAGGTAGGCGCGATCCATTTA
The DNA here is from genome assembly GCA_007657795.1 of Dreissena rostriformis. NCBI lineage: Eukaryota > Metazoa > Mollusca > Bivalvia > Myida > Dreissenidae > Dreissena > Dreissena rostriformis. The sequence goes on from VMBQ01009173.1 coordinate 8,571, forward strand.
GGGTATTTTCCTCCTAAGATGGTTCTTAAATCACACCCCTGGCTTTTGTGATCACCTTTTGTCTCTTGTTCGTCATGTTTAGTTCGTTGTCGGTTGCCAACATTAGCCTCGTTAACACCAAGTCCACATTTATTTCCAATCTTCATGAAACTTGCTCAGAACATTTGTGTTGCGTTCTGAGAAAACTGGGCATAATGCATGTGCGTAAAGTCTGCACAGGCTTATCAGGGACGACACTTTCCGCCTAAATAGGATTTTTGCTAAGAAGAGACTTCATTTAAACGAAAAAAGTCATCAGAGCAGAAATTGTCGTCCCTGATTAGCCTGTGTGGACTGCACAGGCTAATCTGTGACGACACTTTACGCACAAGCATTATGCCCAGTTTTCTCAGAACACGACATTTATCCCAATGTTATCTGGGACGAGTTCCAAACTGATACAGGTGTGAGGTTAAACAACTAGGTCATTAGGTCAAATTAAAAGAAAAAGTTTGATAACATTCCGTTATTGTCAAAACTTAAATCTATTTATTTAAGCTCGATTGCATCAAAGGCTAGGCTAATTGACATGCGGTCATGTCAGTTTCCTGGGTAGAACCAGAACTTGGTGTCTATAGGGGAGATCTGAAGAAGGCTTCCACAGTGGGGATCGCACCCATGACCTCCCAGTCGTTAGGGGGGCACCATATCCACTATGCCAAGGCAAAACTGGAACAATTCATTTATCATTGCACATTTTTTATTACTTTCATACTGTTCATATGGGAAATTTCAAATATCACCTTCATGTAGTCATGCACACATATTTGTACTCAGCAGAAACGGTTAACTACATCACAGCATTTAAATAGTTCCCAGTAAAGTATTGGTATAAACTCTTACTTTCCAAATTAAAGAATATATAAACTGTTTTAATTTTACCTCCTATGGCTACCCTCCTATAACTTTGTTTTGATGGGAGAGTGCCAGACTTGAAACTAGACTGCCTTGATGAATTAAGTAACTTTTTTATGTCCCCCAGTCTATATTGGGGGACATATTGTTTTTGCCCTGTCTGTTTGTTGGTTTGCTCAAACTTTAACATTGGCCATACCTTTTGCAATATTGAAGATAGCAACTTGATATTTGGCATGCATGTGTATCTCATGGAGCTGCACATTTTGAGTGGTAAAAGGTCAAGGTCATCCTTCAAGGTCAAAGGTCAAATGTATGGGTCAATATCGCTCAAAAGGGGACATAGTGTTTCACAAACACATCTTGTTTGTTTTTTTTAAATTACTCCCACACAGTATAGTGCACAAAATAATAAAGGCCCCACGTTTCTTCATTTATAGAATGCTATACATCTAGTACCTCATCATTTGTTTCTCACTGGTTATCTACCCCTTCTTTAAATGAATATATAATTATATAATAAGGTATGTTATTGTTCTATATACCATGTGCCTCATGTTATAAATAAAGATAATAATCATGCGTATAATTTTAAAATTACTGTGTAGTCAATTACTGATTTTGTTTGAAAATGCCCGTATTTTTTGGGAAAATTCCCCCTATAAAAAACGGATTTTTTTTATTATTTTTTTAAGAAAGAAGTGTCTAATGATTATTATCCCCCACCATAGGCGGAGGAATATTGTTTTGGCATTGTCCGTCTGTCCTTCCGTCTGTCCGTCCGGCACTTTTGTGTCCGGGGCCATATCTTGGAAGTGCTTTGGCGGACTTCATTGAAACTTGGTATGAGTATATAAATGGATAAAAGAATGTTGCACGCCAAATGGCATTGTACACAATCTGTTAATAACGGAGTTATGGCCCTTTGTATCTTGAAAAAATGCTTTTTACTACATGTATAAGCTTACAGCTGTCTGGAGCCATATCTTGCGAGTGCTTTGGCGGATTTCATTGAAATTTGGTATGAGTATACTTGGTGTGAGTGTATATATAGATAAGCAAACCCATCACAGGTACAAATGAGTTAAAAAAAAATGACAAAAGGCACAACCCTTCACTTAAACCTTTTCTTTTAGTTCTACACCTATCCATAAACACAATTTATTTTGCGGGGGATATTGATTCAACGAATTTGTTTGTAATATCTGAATTCTATTTCTACATACATCTAGTACCCTAATTAGGGATACGGGTAAATTTCTTCTGGATAAATCCTTTTACAACCATTGTTTCCCTGTTCCAGGCTAACATATCCACAGACCTAGACGGCCTAATGAAGCTCCTCGTTGACCCCAACGAGCGTCAAGGTTACGCGTGGATAAGAATGAGAATCAAGCGTATCTGGCCACGCTGGGAGACGGCGGTGACGAGTCTGTCACAGAAACAGGACCTGCAGGGACGGCGGCAGAAAAAGATCCTTATACATTTGGGTCTGCTGTCGAAACAGTCGGGGTGGAAGTTTGCAGAGATGCAGTTTAAAGGTACGCTTCTTGAAAAAGTTTATTTAATGGGCATTTAACGCAACAGTATTGGTACCTCATTTAATGCACATTTAATGAGCATTTAATAAACTTGTTATTAGTATGCCCCCGGTAGGGTGGCATATAGCAGTGGAACTGTCAGTCCGTCTGTAAACTTTAATGTTGGCCATAACTTTTGCAATATTGAAGATAGCAACTTGACATTTGGCATGCATGTGTATCTCATGGAGCTGGACATTTTGAGTGGTGAAAGGTCAAGGTCATCCTTCAATGTCAAAGGTCAAAAAAACAAAATCCAAGGGAAGTAACAAGCTTTAAAGGCAGATAATTTCTATACCTGCCAAATGATAAAAGAAATTTTATTTCAAAGCGGCGCATTAGGGGGCATTGTGTTTCTGACAAACACATCTCTTGTTCAAAAGAAGAAATAAACTTGTAACACGAATAATTGCAGGAAAAAATGCAGAAAAAAATATCCCTTTTATGTTAAAAGTGTGTTTGTCCTGCATTTTCAAGTGTATTTAATGCGCATGAAGCACTAAAAAAAATATGGTGTCAAAACCACTGTGTTTAATTCGCATTAAATACACTTTTTGTAGTGTATGCCCTGCCTATTGATTCAAGACTTATATCAAATTTCATGGTATAAGATTACTTAAACATTAAGACACCCTCCAGGTCATCTTTCTACATGATGAAAACATTATCTCTTTTGAGTAAACAGTTCGTTGTTTTGTATTAAAGAAATAGGTTATTGGTAAGGATTGGTTTTTGTTGTAGAAAACCAACAGTTTTGGCGCTCATATGCATGGGAATAAAGCAATGAGCCCTATAGTATTGAAATGATAACCAGCATGGTTATAACTGCCATAACCTGCTCTAACTCATACATAATTTTCATTCAAACACAATCATGCATACAATTCAGTGGTACCTTAAAGGGATAAGAATGAAAACAATTTATGCCATTCTCACACAATCATGCATACAATGCAGTGGTACCTTAAAGGGATATGAATGAAAACAATTTATGCCATTCTCACACAATCATGCATACAATTCTGTGGTACCTTAAAGGGATAAGAATGACAACAATGTATGCCATTCTCACACAATCATGCATACAATTCAGTGGTACCTTAAAGTGATAAGAATGAAAACAAGTTATGCCANTTGAAATGATAACCAGCGTGGTTATAACTGCCATAACCTGCTCTAACTCATACATAATTTTCATTCAAACACAATCATGCATACAATTCTGTGGTACCTTAAAGGGATATAAAAGAACCTTGTTCTTGGAACATTGGGCTTATTGCATGTGCGTAAAGCGTCGTCCCACATGAGCCTGTGCAGTCCACACAAGCTTTTTTATTTTTCGCTTAGACTATCTTTAAACAAAAATATACCATACAGGCAGAAAGTGTCATCCCTGATAAGCGGACTGCACAGGCTAATCCGGGATGAAACTTTATGAACATTAAGCCCAGTTTTCCCAGAGCATGGCTCAGAGAGACACATTGTATGCCTGTGCATGTTTCAGGTGGACCTCTGGGAGATTATCAATTTCAGAGACATTGTATGCCTATTCATGTTTCAGGTGGACCTCTGTGAGATTATCTATTTCAGACACATTGTATGCCTGTGCATGTTTCAGGTTGACCTCTGGGAGATTATCTATTTCAGAGACATTGTATGCCTATGCATGTTTCAGGTGGACCTCTGTGAGATTATCTATTTCAGACACATTGTATGCCTATGCATGTTTCAGGTGGACCTCTGGGAGATTATCTATTTCAGACACATTGTATGCCTATGCATGTTTCAGGTGGACCTCTGGGAGATTATCTATTTCAGACACATTGTATGCCTATGCATGTTTCAGGTGGACCTCTGGGAGATTATCTATTTCAGACACATTGTATGCCTATGCATGTTTCAGGTGGACCTCTGGGAGATTATCTATTTCAGACACATTGTATGCCTATGCATGTTTCAGGTGGACCTCTGGGAGATTATCTATTTCAGACACATTGTATGCCTATGCATGTTTCAGGTGGACCTCTGGGAGATTATCTATTTCAGACACATTGTATGCCTATGCATGTTTCAGGTGGACCTCTGGGAGATTATCTATTTCAGACACATTGTATGCCTATGCATGTTTCAGGTGGACCTCTGGGAGATTATCTATTTCAGACACATTGTATGCCTATGCATGTTTCAGGTGGACCTCTGGGAGATTATCTATTTCAGACACATTGTATGCCTATGCATGTTTCAGGTGGACCTCTGGGAGATTATCTATTTCAGACACATTGTATGCCTATGCATGTTTCAGGTGGACCTCTGGGAGATTATCTATTTCAGACACATTGTATGCCTATGCATGTTTCAGGTGGACCTCTGGGAGATTATCTATTTCAGACACATTGTATGCCTATGCATGTTTCAGGTGGACCTCTGGGAGATTATCTATTTCAGACACATTGTATGCCTATGCATGTTTCAGGTGGACCTCTGGGAGATTATCTATTTCAGACACATTGTATGCCTATGCATGTTTCAGGTGGACCTCTGGGAGATTATCTATTTCAGACACATTGTATGCCTATGCATGTTTCAGGTGGACCTCTGGGAGATTATCTATTTCAGACACATTGTATGCCTATGCATGTTTCAGGTGGACCTCTGGGAGATTATCTATTTCAGACACATTGTATGCCTATGCATGTTTCAGGTGGACCTCTGGGAGATTATCTATTTCAGACACATTGTATGCCTATGCATGTTTCAGGTGGACCTCTGGGAGATTATCTATTTCAGACACATTGTATGCCTATGCATGTTTCAGGTGGACCTCTGGGAGATTATCTATTTCAGACACATTGTATGCCTATGCATGTTTCAGGTGGACCTCTGGGAGATTATCTATTTCAGACACATTGTATGCCTATGCATGTTTCAGGTGGACCTCTGGGAGATTATCTATTTCAGACACATTGTATGCCTATGCATGTTTCAGGTGGACCTCTGGGAGATTATCTATTTCAGACACATTGTATGCCTATGCATGTTTCAGGTGGACCTCTGGGAGATTATCTATTTCAGACACATTGTATGCCTATGCATGTTTCAGGTGGACCTCTGGGAGATTATCTATTTCAGACACATTGTATGCCTATGCATGTTTCAGGTGGACCTCTGGGAGATTATCTATTTCAGACACATTGTATGCCTATGCATGTTTCAGGTGGACCTCTGGGAGATTATCTATTTCAGACACATTGTATGCCTATGCATGTNCGTCCGTGTGTGCGTCCGTTAGACTTTTGTTTGTTTACGCGATAAACTCCACAGTTTTCATCCGATTCTTTTTAAACTTGTTCAGTGTCTTTATATTAATGAGGACTCGAACCCTATTGAAAATGGGTTACATTAGACCGTCCGTCCGTGCGTGTGTAGACTTTTTCTTGTTTACGCCATAAACTCCACAGTTTTTATCCGATTCTTTTAAAACTTGTACAGTGTCTTTATATTCATGAGGACTCGAACCCTATTGAAAATGGGTTACATTAGACCGTCCGTCCGTCCGTGCGTGCGTTAGACTTTTTCTTCTTTGCGCGATAAACTCCACAGTTTTCATCCGATTCTTTTCAAACTTGTTCAGTGTCTTTATATTAATAAGGACTCAAACCCTATTGAAAATGGGTTACATCAGAGTAAAAAGTCCAGAATTATCGCCCCTTGAATTTGTATTGGTCCGAGGCATTTAAGTAGGTTGTTTAATTGGTTGCAATTATAAATTTAAAATTAAATAAAATATAAGCCATCTGATAATTCATTTGGCAAGGATGAAAGGATTTGTGTTTTCAGTATTCCCTTGCATGATGACTTTCCATTCCATTGACATTCCAGCCAGTAGAGCGATTCAGGCCCTCATGGGCCTCTTGTTTGTATGTGTTGCATGTTTTATTTCAGTTAAGGCGATTCAAAGAATGAATTGATATGGTAATTGCTCCACCACTAACATCTAATGTGTGTAGTTTGCTTTTTGTCTTTTTTACAATTTTGCAGTTTTAGATTTCTTAAGATAGAAGCACTATTGGACTCTTAAATTAACCCTTTTCTTTTTTCTGGATGCATTAAGAATCCATATAGGATATTTGTTGGATATAGTGGAATATCGATTTTAATTCACAAGTGATGTGAACCAATACATTTTCTATTTATTTTATGTTTTTTTTACCCTTTATTTACATTGTATTAAAAGAGTTAAATTGGGGAATTTCGCTGGAATAATGACATCATTTCATAGTAAAATAGTGAAAATTATTGATAATTTGCAAGTTTTTTTTACTGTTTGAAACAGAGAATTATTAGAGGTTAATACCTGGTTGCTCAAGGGCCAGAAGTGAAAATCCGCCCGCAGAGTGAATAATCGCCCCGAAGGCCGTAGGCCTGAGGGCAATTATTTACTCCAGGGACGATAAACACTTCTGGCCCTCAAGTAACGATGGTATTAACGTCTTTAATTCTTAATCCCTGTTAACTGTACTATTTAACCACATTACATGTTACATATCATCCTATTTGTTCCTTCACTAAAATATATTGCCGAACCAGCTTTCCGTACTTTTATTTTCATTCAATTGATTACGTTATATATGACGTATCTACCTTGTATGACGTAATTTCTGTGACGAAACACACCAGTTTAAGCTTGACTCTTTGGATTTTAACTACAATTTGGACATTTTGATTTATTTAACAGTAAAATATTTATTTTAAAAAGCATCAAACAAATCCAAAACGTATTTCGGATTGTGTGTTTGTAATTTATAATTGGAAACTTCAAGAGGAATTGAAGAAATCACTCCGAGCAGTCATTTGATTTTGTGCAACGTTTCAAAAAGTTTAGTTTGAAATAAATTAAGATAAAGGGGTGGAAAAACAGAAAATTGAAGTGCATATTGTTGTAATTTTATTATTTAAAGCATTGGATTAAAATTGTCATTGAGGTAAGATTGTTGTTACAAAACTTTGATGTTGGATGACTCCTGTTAAACTTATAAAGCTCAAATAGTTTCATCAATCTAATCTACAGTACAGTTTCAGATGCAATCAATATTTTTTTCATCATTCTTATTATATGCTACGTTTAATTAACTTGTTTTTATTATTATTTTTGATTAGTGGCTTTAATTATTAAAAAAAAAATCACCGTTGGAAAAGACTGAGTATGGACGCCATTTTGTTCTGATGACGTCACATGCTTTAGCTCTGGGGCCTATTATCAATTATCGACATTGCAGGGCCAAACGTGATAATCACCTTGCTTTGACCGATAATCACATGCATTCGAGTTAATTTTGTTACTACATGTATATATAGTAACATAAGTATTAATCAGTTTTAATTCACTGATATTTCTCTTAAAAGCACTGGAAAGCATCAAATAAATAGAGCCTATTTAACTGTTTACCAATTAAAAATGTTTTTGTATCACCAGACCAATTGTTGATTTTAGATCATAATTTACGGAGTAGAAATGAATTTATTTGAAAAACTGTAATAGTTGTAGTAATTTAAAGTTATTATATTAGCAATGAATGAGATGAAAAAAAGCTTGCTATCAATTTTGGGTTTGAATCTTGGACCTTTAGGCGCAAAATCCACTGGACTACGCAGCTTTTAATACTGCGAATGTATTTTTAACAATTTGTACATTATACACGTATTTTCAAAATATCCATGAAAAGCGTTACAAGCGCTTAAATATTTCACTGATTTCAATTGATGATTATTATTGAACTAACCAATTACTTTCTTTTAATTAGACAGAGTGCTATCTGGATTGTTTGAATATAATGCTTGCATTCTTTTAAAATTTTTATTTTACCTAACTTTAAATAATTCCTTCTATTCATTAAATCATGTTGTGAATCAGTGTTTTTTTCCTTTTAAATTCGGGGCCGGTATTTTTTATTTTATTTTTAGATTTCAACATTTTGTTCATCTCCCATCCAGCTTTATAAGTTGAACCTTAGTAAATATAATTTTGTAATAAAAAAAACACTGTAAGAATATTAGGAAATGCATATCTTCTACAATTTTGAAATACACAATTATTAAATGCTAGGAAATGACGTTTTCAATTGGTATCCTTCTACCTTAACACAAATGATTTTATTTTCGATCAAATTTTTTTTTTTAATATCCCTTTGTACATGTAGCATAACAACTTAGTTTCTGTGAACATATTAACCGACTTTCTATAGAGGCAAAATTTGTGGGGATTTACTGGCAAATGACCAGTTCTTGGTGTTTAATTAAGCCCCTTTCCGTGAAAACTGGGCATAATGTGTGTGCTTTAAGTGTCATCCCAGATTAGCCTGTGCAGTATGCCCAGGCTAATCAGGGACGACACTTTGCGCCTCTATGGAATTTTTGTGAAAATGAAGTCCATTCTAAATGAATATCCATTCTAGGCGGAAAGTGTCGTCCCTGATTAGCCTCTGCATACTGCACAGGCTAATCTGAGACAAAACTTTACGCAAAAGCATTAACCCTTTGAGCGCTGGAACCGGATTTTGAAGGCCTTTGCAAACAGTTTGGATCCAGATGAGACGCCACAGAACGTGGCGTCTCATCAGGATCCAAACTGTTTGCTATTCTGATAGTATTCTATTGAAAAAAATCGAAGAAAATGCTAATTTTAGAAATTCAGCAGACGACATTTAAGCAGACGACAAATTTCCCAGCTTGCAAAGGGTTAACACCAGTTTTCCCAGAAGGCAGCTAAATTTATGATTTGTAAGGTATATAATTTCATCCTATACCTCCAAATGATGTCTTAAGGGTCCTATAAACATGAACTTCAATGACCCTCAATCTTTATACGACCCAACATCTACATATTTAAACGAACTACTTGTTTGTGGAATGCGTGGCCAATTATTCAGAATTGGTTCATTTTTGACAGTTTATCATTGATTGAAGTTAAACATCAAATATATGATGATAATCTTTCAGTATATACATTGAAGGTATCAATAAAACTCATACTGTACTTCTTCGATTATAAAATGGATTGACTATTTGACGGTGTCCCAACTTTTGCGTACATTTTGCTGTATTTGTAGTGTCATTATAACTTGCATGATAACCTTTCGTTTCATGCTAAAGCAATTTATATCTAAACACTCCAAATGCAGACGAATACCTTTCTCTCACTATTGTCAACTGAAATCGACTGTAAATCATAGAACCTGATAATGATGAGCTGTTGTGATAGCCTTTTGTCTGTTGTGTGTCGTGCGTCGTCAACATTCGAATTCTGAATACTCTAGAGGCCACATTTATTACCCAATATTCATGGAAATTGGTCAGAACATTTGTCCCAATTATATCTTGGCCAAGTTGGAAACTGGGTCACATGGGGTGAAAAATAGGTCACTAGGTCAGATAACAGAAAAAGCTTGTGAACACTCTTGGCTGAGTTAGAAAATGGTTCCAGTCTTTTGAGAAAAAAAACATGGTCGCCAGGGGATCGTGAAAAGTTTGGTATTGGGCAGGCAACATAAATGGTGGTCCTTTGTCAAGTTTGTTCAAATCATACCTATGGGGTCAAAACTGGTCTCTTCCTTGCAGTTTTGTGTTTCTTTTATATGCATTCAGTGACAACTTCCAGATGTTCTGACACTGCAAGGTGCACATGTTGGGTTTTTGGCATGAGGTATCATATGCGGATCCTCGGCCAATATTTTTTTTCCAAATCATACCACTGGGGTCAAAATTTGCCCTTCCCCGGAGGAAGTTTTATGTTTTCCTTATATGAAAATGGTGAAAATCTCAAAACAACAATTCTCCTCCGAAATTGCAAGGCAAAGAGGTTTGGTATTTGATATGTAACATCAGACTGTGTTCCTCTGATATGTAACATCAGACTGTGTTCCTCTTTGATATGTAATATCAGACTGTGTTCCTCTTTGATATGTAACATCAGACTGTGTTCCTCTGATATGTAACATCAGACTGTGTTCCTCTACCAAGTTTGTGAGGTTTGGTATTTGATATGTAACATCAGACTGTGTTCCTCTACCAAGTTTGGTATTTGATATGTAACATCAGACTGTGTTCCTCTACCAAGTTTGCTTAAATTTTTCCCTTACTGTCAAAATTGTGCTACGATTCTGCTGTTAACTTGTCTCTGTTTTACTTCCTTCCCAGACACAGATGTTTGGTATTTGTTAGGTAAAATTATATGCTGGTCCCTGGGGTCTAAATTGGCCTTGCCCTTGCCCTCATTAAACACATAATATGACCACCATGCGGCTAGGCAGTTTTCCATATATGGATTTTGTGTAACCTCATGAACTTTCTAAAAGTAATAGTTGTTTGCCCAATAATATTATAGCTTGCTCAGAACAATTGCTCTTATGATATCTTTGCTTATCTCCAAAAGGCAACGTAAACAGTGAAAAGTTGCTTAGAAAAGTTTGGTAGCTTCGGGTATCAGGTGAGCAACCAAGGGCCTTTGTGACCTCTTTGTTTTCTCTCATATCAAATTCATTTTTGTGTGATTTTTTAAATTAAATGCTGACATTATGGTTGTGATTTGAGTTTTCCTGTCTTGCTTTAATAAGCTTATATTCAATCAACACTTACATAGTATGTAATATGTTTTTCATATTTTCTATTAGTACTTTGCACCACTGTGTGCTCACCTTTTAATATTCTTACATTGGTTTTTGTATTTCTGTTTGTGAATCATAATTTGCACATAAATATTTGATCCTTTTGAAATAACATGCATGATAACCATGGTATTATCTTTAAATTTTCTTGAACAAAAAAATATGTAACATATTTTTTTCAAACTCAACAACATAACATGTACATGTATGGGCATAGAATGACTTTCTCCTGAATCTGTAGACAAATAATGAATATACAATTATTTAAGTATTTTACTTGTTGATCAACATTGAATTATTTTGATTACTTTGATAGCTTAAATACTTGCTACTCCAGTTTAGTTAAAATTCAATAGATTCAGGGGTGTGATTTTTCCTCCCTTCAGCTGATATCCTCCCTTTAAATGTCAAACTAATTTTACAAAAAGTTATTAACTATGCTTGATCTATTTACAAAATGAAGAGTTAACTCTTTCAGTGCTGGAACCGAATTTTGAAGGCCTTTGCAAACAGTTTGGATCCAGATGAGACGCCACAGAACGTGGCGTCTCATCAGGATCCAAACTGTTTGCTATTCTGATAGTATTCTTTGAGAAAAAATCGAAGAAAATGCTAATTTTAGAAATTCAGCAGACGACATTTTAGCAGACGACAAATTTCCCAGCATGCAAATGGTTAAGTTGAACCCTGTCAGGGGGGTAGGGCACCATTTTCCTCCCCTGAGGTGGTCCTTAAATCACATCCCTGAGATTGTATAAAGCAATTTTCCATTACTTTGATTCTGCATATTTCACAGTCGGTAGTGAATGGTGAATGTCAGTATCATGTCGCGACTACAAAAAAATAAAACACTGTACTATGTGAATTTGGAATAAGATATCGGGAATGGACATCATTTTGGCAATTTTTCTCAAACATTTACTATTCATTTCATGATCCAAATTTTTGTTTGGTAATATTTTATCTATACCCCACGCTTAATAAGCAATTTTCCACAACTTTTTCATTAACAGTGATTGTATTTTCATGCCCCTATAGGTGGGCATATAGTGATCGCGCTGTCCGTCTGTCTGTCTGTCTGTCTGAAATTCCTTCACAATTTGCGTTTAGGTTTGGTAAAATGTGGAAAAAAACTTTGCATTTAGGTTAACAAAAATGTGAAAAAAGGGGGCATATGTTATCCTAATGTGACAGGTCTTGTTATCATTTAAACTGTATTTTTAAAATGTTTTCATGCGCCGCATGGTCACAGTTTCATTTTTTTTAGGTTTTGAAAAAAAAAAAAATCCAGTTTTGTAGTAAAATCAATTTAATGATGCTTTTATATATGCAAGTACCAATTTTAATTATAATTTGTCAGACTAAATAAANATTTAGGTTTACAAAAACATGGAAAAAGGGGGCATATGTCATCCTAATGTGACAGGTCTTGTTATCATTTTAACTGTATTTTTAAAATGTGTTCATGCGCCGCATGGACACAGTTTCATTTTATTATGTTTTGAAAAACCAAATAAAAAAATCCAGTTTTGTAGTAAAATCAATTTAATGATGCTTTTATATATGCAAGTACCAATTTTAATTATAATTTGTCAAACTAAATAAATACAGCATGTAAAACTGCATATTATGCACTGCTGAACAATCACAATTTATTCGCAAATTGATGTCTTTTTCCAACTTCACATAATACTGTGTTATAATTAGAATATTATCAGACACATATACATATCACAACTCTGCCTTTTGACATCCTATCACATGTGCCAATACAGGGCTGATATTTCAACCAATTAAGTACTGTCTTATATTACCACAAAGTGTTAACTTTATTTTCCAGTGTCGTGTCCCAACCACAAAGTGTTAACTTTATTTTCCAGTGTCGTGTCCCAACCACAAAGTGTTAACTATATTTTCAAGTGTGGTGTCCCAACCACAAAGTGTTAACTTTATTTTCCAGTGTCATGTCCCAACCACAAAGTGTTCACTATATTTTCCAGTGTGGTGACCCAACCACAAAGTGTTAACTATATTTTCCAGTGTCGTGTCCCAACCACAAAGTGTTCACTATATTTTCCAGTGTTGTGTCCCAACTTCCTGCCGCCAATTCGCCATGCCAGAGCCGTAGAGAGCTGCCCGTAGATATCATCTACATCGACATCATGGGCTTGAAACAATTCAAGAAGTCGGTGGGAAATGGTTTCGGAAAATTTAGGTTCGGTATATATTAGCATATCTTGTATAACATGTTAGAACATTATTGCTGCTACATGGTATAACTTTGTTTTATGATCATATACATGTATACATTATATGTCTTATATTGAATAAAACAAATTTAAAAAAATGGAGAAAAATATCACATGTAAAGATGAATTGCCCTCCGAGAAAAGGGGGGCTTAATGCATGTGCGTAAAGTGTTGTCCCATATTAGCTTGTGCAGTCCACACAGGCTAATCAGGGACCACAATTACCACCTTAACTGGATTTTTGATAGGAAGAGACTTTTTTTTTAAACAGGTTAATCTGGGACGACACTTTATGTACATACATTTAACCCCTTTTCACAGAGCATAATTCATTTATATGGAAATTTGTATAATCATACATTCTGCCAGTACATGTTAATTAAGGCAAACTGACTTGAGTGCTACAATTTCAAATGGGATGATCTGATAAACGTAACTTACAGTTCTTCCTGAAAATCTGGAATTTAATGAAATTTAAATTAACATCCTAGCCAAATATGTTGCTCCTTTCAAAAATACATTATGTTGTTGTTTTTCTGTGTGTTATTTAAAACTTAGATTGATTACATTTTAGGCGCAACAAAGGAATTACGCATTTAACAACTGTTATGTATACACTACAATTAACTCTTAAATTTGTTTACATGTTGAAAATCTGAACATTTCACTTTCACTTTCAACACCATACAGCAACCATAACTATTTCTTTGAAATTTATATAATTATTGTCCTTGTTGTATTTTCTTTTGCAAAGCAAAACTATTTGTATAAAATTAAATGTAATGAAAAAACATATATCAATAAAGGACATTGAGATTTTTGAATTTCAATCAATAAATAAAAAAATATATTCTGTTCTCCCCAACTTCAAAGGTCAACGTCACATTTTTGCCTCAAAACAACACTTTGGATGCATGACTAACAGTGCCAGCACTCGTTAATCGTTGATAGGTTGAAGCTCGCCCTGGCCTAGTGGATATGGTGTCCGCCTAGCCACCGGGAGGTCACGGTTCGATCCCCACTGTGGGAGCTTTCTTTCGATCCCACCCAAAGACATTAAGTACTGGTTCTTAGTCCCAGGAAACGGACTTGAGAGGGTTTCAATAAGCCTTAGGTTTCGATGTAATCAAACTAAAATGAATAGGTTCTAACTAAACTAATTGTTGATACTTGTCTGCAGCTGTCTGTTGGGGATAGTTTACACTAAACTAACGGATAGTTAACACTAAACTAATTGTTGATGCTTGTCTTTGCAGCTGTCTGTTGCGGATAGTTTACACTAAACTAACAGATAGTTTACACTTAAACTTATCATTGATGCTTGTCTTTGCAGCTGTCTGTTGCGAAAAGTTTACACTAAACTAATTGTTGATACTTGTCTGCAGCTGTCTGTTAGGGATAGTTTACACTAAACTAATCGTTGATGCTTGTCTTTGCAGCTGTCTGTTGCGGATAGTTTACACTAAACTAACCGTTGATGCTTGTCTTTGCAGCTGTCTGTTGCGGATAGTTTACACTAAACTAACGGATAGTTTACACTAAACTTATTGTTGATGCTTGTCTCTGCAGCTGTCTGTTGCGGATAGTTTACACTAAACTAACAGATAGTTTACACTAAACTAATTGTTGATACTTGTCTTTGCAGCTGTCTGTTGCTGATAGTTTACACTAAACTAACGGATAGTTTACACTAAACTAATCGTTGATACTTGTCTTTGCAGCTGTCTGTTGCTGATAGTTTACACTAAACTAACGGATAGTTTACACTAAACTAATCGTTGATACTTGTCTTTGCAGCTGTCTGTTGCTGATAGTTTACACTAAACTAACGGATAGTTTACACTAAACTAATCGTTGATACTTGTCTTTGCAGCTGTCTGTTGCTGATAGTTTACACTAAACTAACGGATAGTTTACACTAAACTAATCGTTGATACTTGTCTTTGCAGCTGTCTGTTGCAGATAGTTTACACTAAACTAACGGATAGTTTACACTAAACTAATCGTTGATACTTGTCTTTGCAGCTGTCTGTTGCAGATAGTTTACACTAAACTAACGGATAGTTTACACTAAACTAATCGTTGATACTTGTCTTTGCAGCTGTCTGTTGCTGATAGTTTACACTAAACTAACGGATAGTTTACACTAAACTAATCGTTGATACTTGTCTTTGCAGCTGTCTGTTGCTGATAGTTTACACTAAACTAACGGATAGTTTACACTAAACTAATCGTTGATACTTGTCTTTGCAGCTGTCTGTTGCTGATAGTTTACACTAAACTAACGGATAGTTTACACTAAACTAATCGTTGATACTTGTCTTTGCAGCTGTCTGTTGCTGATAGTTTACACTAAACTAACGGATAGTTTACACTAAACTAATCGTTGATACTTGTCTTTGCAGCTGTCTGTTGCAGATAGTTTACACTAAACTAACAGATAGTTTACACTAAACTAATCGTTGATACTTGTCTTTGCAGCTGTCTGTTGCTGATAGTTTACACTAAACTAACGGATAGTTTACACTAAACTAATCGTTGATACTTGTCTTTGCAGCTGTCTGTTGCAGATAGTTTACACTAAACTAACAGATAGTTTACACTAAACTAATCGTTGATACTTGTCTTTGCAGCTGTCTGTTGCTGATAGTTTACACTAAACTAACGGATAGTTTACACTAAACTAATCGTTGATACTTGTCTTTGCAGCTGTCTGTTGCAGATAGTTTACACTAAACTAACAGATAGTTTACACTAAACTAATCGTTGATACTTGTCTTTGCAGCTGTCTGTTGCTGATAGTTTACACTAAACTAACGGATAGTTTACACTAAACTAATCGTTGATACTTGTCTTTGCAGCTGTCTGTTGCAGATAGTTTACACTAAACTAACAGATAGTTTACACTAAACTAATCGTTGATACTTGTCTTTGCAGCTGTCTGTTGCTGATAGTTTACACTAAACTAACGGATAGTTTACACTAAACTAATCGTTGATACTTGTCTTTGCAGCTGTCTGTTGCAGATAGTTTACACTAAACTAACAGATAGTTTACACTAAACTAATCGTTGATACTTGTCTTTGCAGCTGTCTGTTGCTGATAGTTTACACTAAACTAACGGATAGTTTACACTAAACTAATCGTTGATACTTGTCTTTGCAGCTGTCTGTTGCAGATAGTTTACACTAAACTAACAGATAGTTTACACTAAACTAATCGTTGATACTTGTCTTTGCAGCTGTCTGTTGCTGATAGTTTACACTAAACTAACGGATAGTTTACACTAAACTAATCGTTGATACTTGTCTTTGCAGCTGTCTGTTGCAGATAGTTTACACTAAACTAACAGATAGTTTACACTAAACTAATCGTTGATACTTGTCTTTGCAGCTGTCTGTTGCTGATAGTTTACACTAAACTAACGGATAGTTTACACTAAACTAATCGTTGATACTTGTCTTTGCAGCTGTCTGTTGCAGATAGTTTACACTAAACTAACAGATAGTTTACACTAAACTAATCGTTGATACTTGTCTTTGCAGCTGTCTGTTGCTGATAGTTTACACTAAACTAACGGATAGTTTACACTAAACTAATCGTTGATACTTGTCTTTGCAGCTGTCTGTTGCAGATAGTTTACACTAAACTAACAGATAGTTTACACTAAACTAATCGTTGATACTTGTCTTTGCAGCTGTCTGTTGCTGATAGTTTACACTAAACTAACGGATAGTTTACACTAAACTAATCGTTGATACTTGTCTTTGCAGCTGTCTGTTGCAGATAGTTTACACTAAACTAACAGATAGTTTACACTAAACTAATCGTTGATACTTGTCTTTGCAGCTGTCTGTTGCTGATAGTTTACACTAAACTAACGGATAGTTTACACTAAACTAATCGTTGATACTTGTCTTTGCAGCTGTCTGTTGCAGATAGTTTACACTAAACTAACAGATAGTTTACACTAAACTAATCGTTGATACTTGTCTTTGCAGCTGTCTGTTGCTGATAGTTTACACTAAACTAACGGATAGTTTACACTAAACTAATCGTTGATACTTGTCTTTGCAGCTGTCTGTTGCAGATAGTTTACACTAAACTAACAGATAGTTTACACTAAACTAATCGTTGATACTTGTCTTTGCAGCTGTCTGTTGCTGATAGTTTACACTAAACTAACGGATAGTTTACACTAAACTAATCGTTGATACTTGTCTTTGCAGCTGTCTGTTGCAGATAGTTTACACTAAACTAACAGATAGTTTACACTAAACTAATCGTTGATACTTGTCTTTGCAGCTGTCTGTTGCTGATAGTTTACACTAAACTAACGGATAGTTTACACTAAACTAATCGTTGATACTTGTCTTTGCAGCTGTCTGTTGCAGATAGTTTACACTAAACTAACAGATAGTTTACACTAAACTAATCGTTGATACTTGTCTTTGCAGCTGTCTGTTGCTGATAGTTTACACTAAACTAACGGATAGTTTACACTAAACTAATCGTTGATACTTGTCTTTGCAGCTGTCTGTTGCAGATAGTTTACACTAAACTAACAGATAGTTTACACTAAACTAATCGTTGATACTTGTCTTTGCAGCTGTCTGTTGCTGATAGTTTACACTAAACTAACGGATAGTTTACACTAAACTAATCGTTGATACTTGTCTTTGCAGCTGTCTGTTGCAGATAGTTTACACTAAACTAACAGATAGTTTACACTAAACTAATCGTTGATACTTGTCTTTGCAGCTGTCTGTTGCTGATAGTTTACACTAAACTAACGGATAGTTTACACTAAACTAATCGTTGATACTTGTCTTTGCAGCTGTCTGTTGCAGATAGTTTACACTAAACTAACAGATAGTTTACACTAAACTAATCGTTGATACTTGTCTTTGCAGCTGTCTGTTGCTGATAGTTTACACTAAACTAACGGATAGTTTACACTAAACTAATCGTTGATACTTGTCTTTGCAGCTGTCTGTTGCAGATAGTTTACACTAAACTAACAGATAGTTTACACTAAACTAATCGTTGATACTTGTCTTTGCAGCTGTCTGTTGCTGATAGTTTACACTAAACTAACGGATAGTTTACACTAAACTAATCGTTGATACTTGTCTTTGCAGCTGTCTGTTGCAGATAGTTTACACTAAACTAACAGATAGTTTACACTAAACTAATCGTTGATACTTGTCTTTGCAGCTGTCTGTTGCTGATAGTTTACACTAAACTAACGGATAGTTTACACTAAACTAATCGTTGATACTTGTCTTTGCAGCTGTCTGTTGCAGATAGTTTACACTAAACTAACAGATAGTTTACACTAAACTAATCGTTGATACTTGTCTTTGCAGCTGTCTGTTGCTGATAGTTTACACTAAACTAACGGATAGTTTACACTAAACTAATCGTTGATACTTGTCTTTGCAGCTGTCTGTTGCAGATAGTTTACACTAAACTAACAGATAGTTTACACTAAACTAATCGTTGATACTTGTCTTTGCAGCTGTCTGTTGCTGATAGTTTACACTAAACTAACGGATAGTTTACACTAAACTAATCGTTGATACTTGTCTTTGCAGCTGTCTGTTGCAGATAGTTTACACTAAACTAACAGATAGTTTACACTAAACTAATCGTTGATACTTGTCTTTGCAGCTGTCTGTTGCTGATAGTTTACACTAAACTAACGGATAGTTTACACTAAACTAATCGTTGATACTTGTCTTTGCAGCTGTCTGTTGCAGATAGTTTACACTAAACTAACAGATAGTTTACACTAAACTAATCGTTGATACTTGTCTTTGCAGCTGTCTGTTGCTGATAGTTTACACTAAACTAACGGATAGTTTACACTAAACTAATCGTTGATACNCCTTCAAGATCAGGATGAAAAACTGTAGTGGCAGGGAGGTTGTTCCACATCACAATAGCACTTGGGAAGAATGAAAACTTGTAATAATTTGCAGTGGTATGGATCTGTCTGTAGGAGAGGAGGTGCATGTGAAGAGTGAATCTGGTGGGTCTTTCGATATATGATGGTAGGGGCACAGCCTCTAAACCCTGGATAATTTTGAAAAAGATGATTAAATTAGTGTCATATCGCCTGTCTTGTAGGGTCTGCCAACCAAGTTCCTGTTGCATGGCGGTGACACTTTCATATGGGGAATAGTTATGCTTTACCCAGCGGACTGCTGGACGCTGTACATTTTCAATTTTTTGTATATTTTGCAATGTGTGAGGACTCCATACGGAAGAAGCATATTCAACCTGTGGTCTAACTATGGTCTTGTATGCAAGCTGGCGAATGTTGGAATTTCTTGTCTGTATGTTCCTGCGGAGAAAACCAAGAGATTCATTAGCGTTATTTGTAATTCTATTTATATGGGTGTGCCAGGAAAGGTCTTTTGAAATGTCCACGCCTTAGTATTTTGCATTGTCAACAGTTTCTTATATATGTCCATGAAGTCTGTAATTAAAAGAAAGTTTTGATTTATTTCTGGTTATGTTTCCCATACAGGATTAGTGTTTAATGAGAAGTACCCTCCCCTTTTGATGACTATTTAATTAGGAGTTCTCTCCCCTACAGATGACTGTTTAATTAGGAGTTATCTCCCCTAAAGTTGACTGTTTAATGAGGAGTTCTCTTCCCTACAGGCTAAGTGTTTAATGAGAAGTACCCTCCCCTACAGATGACTGTTTAATGAGGAGTTCTCTCCAATACAGATGACTGTTAAATGAGGAGTTCTCTCCCCTACAGATGACTGTTTAATGGGGAGTTCGATCCCCTACAGATGACTGTTTAATGAGGAGTTCTCTCTCCCCTACAGATGACTGTTTAATTAGGAGTTCTCTCCCCGACAGATGACTGTTTAATGAGGAGTTCCCTCCCCTACAGATACTGTTTAATGAGAAGTACCATCCCCTACAGATGATTGTTTAATTAGGAATTCTCTCCCCTACATATGACTGTTAAATGAGGAGTTCTGTCCCCTACAGATGTTTAATGAGGAGTTCTCTCCCCTACAAATGACTGTTTAATGAAAAGTACCCTCCCCTAAAGATGACTGTTTAATAAGGAGTTCTCTTCCCTACAGATGACTGTTTAATGAGGAGTTCCCTCCCCTACAGATGACTGTTTGTTGAGGAGTTATCACCCCTACAGATGACTGTTTAATGAGGAGTTATCTCCCCTACAGACTTACTGTTTAATGAGGAGTTTCCTCCCCTACAGATTAAACTGAGTGTTTAATGATGAGTAACCTCCCCTACAGATGTAATTGAGTCTTTAATGAGGAGTTCTCTCCCCTGCAGATGACTGTTTAATGAGGAGTTTTCTCCCCTACAGATATTCCTGGGCCTGGGGTTCCCCTACGAGGGCCCTGCCCCCCTGGAGGCCATTGCTAACGGGGCCGTGTTCATCAACCCCAAGTTCTCCACGTCTCACAACAGGAACACAAACCCGTTCTTCAAGGGGAAACCCACGGATAGGGAGGTAGGGAGCGTCACAAGGTTTGAAATATTGACTTATTTTCGTAGTCAAGAAGCATTTGTAATTTGTCTTTAAATAAATGTGTGCAGCAAATTAAGTTAAACATTTAAAAAGTATATACTTTTTAACACTACATATGATTTTTTGAATCCCTTGGACATAAAAATTGAGACTTGTTTATCACTAATGCCTGTGAATAATAAAGTTTATCAATAATAAATGCTAAAATAAATGTAACATGCACACTTCAAATGGATTTACAAAGGGATGAATTTTAAGTGATGGAGGAAAGAGGAAATAGTTTGTTAGATGTGAAAACAACAGCAGTCACACAGTCTGTGACTGGAGCTAAGCCATTTCAAAGCACCTCTTTGTAATAAAAAAAATCAACCTATTAATAAAGTTTTTCAGTCAGTATTCAACAAATATTGTAGCCATCTCCTTTACCTTATCGAAGATTTTAATATTGTTGAGTGGGTCAACATCTACACAATTATTATGACCAGTATGCTTATATCTAAAGGCCATGTTATATTTAATATAATTATGCAGGTAATCAACCCTGTAGAAAATGCCTCACTCATATTTCTAAGCATTGCACGATAAAATTGATCTCGACACACGCTTTCACAATATGAGTCGTGTTCTGGGAAAACTAGGCTTAATGCATGTGCATAAAATTTCGTCCTGGATTACACTTTCCGCATGAACTGAATATTCAGTATAAGAGATATTCTTTAAACAAAACATTCAATAAAAGCGGAAAGTGTTGTACCCTGATTAGCCTGTGCAGACTGCACAGGCTAATCTGGGACAACACCTTATGCACATGCATTTAGCCCAGTTTTCCCATAAAATTTGAAAGTGTTATCCCTGCTTAGCCTGTGCGGACTGCACATGCTAATCTGGGAAGACAATTTACGCACATGCATTAAGCCCAGTTTTCCCAAAACGAGGCTCCTCTTCTTTCCAACCCCCCNCCAGCTGTGGAGTCAGTATCCGTATGCAGAACAGTTCATAGGGGCGCCTGTGGGAAAACTTTGCTTTACAAATGTGCGTAAAGCGTAGTCCCAGATTACCCTGCATGCACAGCATTTTCTGTATAAGATATCTTTTTTAAATGAAAAATTCCATAAAAGCGGAAAGTATCGTACCTGATTAGCCTGTTCATACTGCACAGGCTAATCTGGGATGACACTTTACACACATGCATTAAGCCCAGTTTTCCGAGAACATTTCTCAATTTTACAAAAAAAAATCATTAAAGCGGAAAGTGTCGTCCCTGATTAGCCCAATCTGGCAGGACACTTTACGCACATGCATTAAGCCCAGTTTTTCTAGAACGATGCTCCTATTCTCCTCTAACAGCTGTGGAGCCAGCATCCGTACGCAGAACAGTTCATAGGGGAGCCTCATGTGTACACCATCAACATAGAGGACCCGGAGGAAGTCAGGACCACTGTACAGAAAATACTTGACTTAGACAAGGTAACGGGGTGTAAGAATCACTGTCATTGAGTTTAGTGTTAACCTATTTATTTAAGCTCGATTGCATCAAAAGCAGAAGGCTTATTGATATGATCTGGAGTCTGGTTCCTGGGTAGAACCAGTACTTGGTGTCTTTGGGGGAGATCTTGAGATCGCTCTCACGGTGGTGATCAAACTGGTGACCTCCCGATTGCTTGACCGACACCATATCCACTACGCCCCGGCGACCCTTATACACACCAAGTACTGGTTCTACTCAGGTAACGGATGCGAGAGCATTTCAATAAGCCTTAGGCTTTTGATGCAATCGGGCTAAAATAAATAGGTTTTAAACTTTAAACTAGCAATCCCTGTCATTTATGAACCTTCATCAGTTCAATCTGGTGACTGCTATTGTACGTGATGATGCAAGGCTGGATCTCAAACACATTTAGACCCTGGTTTAACACGACTGGATTCTGGAACAGACTTTATTCTCCAATTGATGATCCTTTGACAAAAAAAATAATTTCGAAACAGACTTTTGGCTGTTTCTTAAAAACTGTTGCAGTGAACTGAAAACTTTTATGCATGCTTTTGACCTCTAGGAACATTTCACAAATATTGTCATTAGAAATTTGCCGTAGCCTAGTGGATATGGTGTCCGTCTTGCGACTGTGGGGTAATGGGTTCAATCCTCTCTTTAGATCTTCCTCAACGACACCTAGAACTGGTCATACCCGGGAAACATACCCTTGAGCATTTCAGAAAGCCTTTGGCATGTGACGCAATAAATAAATAGGTCATTAATTGATTAACAATAAGCTAATGACAGAATAGCTGAAATGATTCACTACAGGCCTAAAGCAAGTAATGAATGTATTGACTTCATGACAATTACTTTGAAGCCTTTGCAAACAGTTTGGATCCAGATGAGACGCCACAAAATGTGGCGTCTCATCAGGATCCAAACTGTTTGCTATTCTGATAGTATTCTTTAAAAAAATCGAAAAAAATGCTAATTTTAGAAATTCAGCAGACAACATTTTAGCAGACAACAATTCTCCCCTTTGTCGAAACATGAGCACTCAGCACTTGTGAAATATCATTGCAGCATTTGTGTCGTGTTCTGAGAAAACTGGGCAAAATGCTTGTGCGTAAAGTGCCATCCCAGATTAGCCTGTGCAGTCCGCACAGGCTAATCCGGGAAGACTCTTTCCGCCTAAAATAGATTTTCGCTAAGAAGAGACATCATTTAAACCAAAAATTCCATAAAAGCGGAAATTGTCGTCCCTGATTAGCCTGTGCGGACTGCACAGGCTAATCTTGGATGACAATTTACGCACAAGCATTTTGCCCAGTTTTGTCAGAACACGCCACATTTTAGCGTTATGCATCAAAACTGGTCAGTGAATTAAGTTCTTACTGGAACTTTGATGCCAAAAATGTGATAAAGGGGAAATTGAGACTGCATGAAACCCATTTTCTTCATTTTTGCTCTAAACATTGCACCTGAAGAGTTTAGATCTTTTGGAAACTGCTGACTATGCTATGATTACCTGAAGGAAACAATGTTGAACAACTGTTTGTCTAAGTTAATAACTATGCAGCTTTATACAAAGTTAAAGGTTATGTTATTTAGGAGAAAAAATATGAAGGCGGTGTACGTATATTACGTAATTATTTAACCCTTTACGTGCTGGGAAATTCGTCTGCTAAAATGTTATCTGCTGAATTTCTAAAATTAGCATTTTCTTCAATTTTTTTTCAAAGAATACTATCAGAATAGCAAACAGTTTGTATCCTGATGAGACACCACGTTCTGTGGCGTCTCATCTGGATCCAAACTGTTTGCAAAGGCCTTCAAAATCCGGTTCCAGCGCTCAAAGGGTTAAATGTGTTTATAGTTTTGTTGTTGTGTGTTTTGTCTTTTCTTTTGCTGTTTATGAGTATACCGGTAACATTACTTTCTGAATTTTTAATCATAAGAATCTACATATGAGTTTGTACTAGTATCTTTTTATACTTAAAGATGACTGATGGGCCCATGGGACCAGTGTTTGATTGTTAAATATTATGTAACACATGTCACGATAATATATATATGTATGCCTGATTTTTATACGCCCGTATAAAATACGGGACGTATTATGTGAAACCCCTTGGCGGGCGGGCGGGCGGAAGGCA
>VMBQ01009175.1:0-14197 GCA_007657795.1 Dreissena rostriformis
AATTTTTCCGCGGGACCAAATACCCATAGGCTCGATTTCGAGTTGCTATCAACTATAGCATTATGTGGATCATAAACCACAAGGTATAATTTGACTTTGAATATGGTAAAATAGAAAGCAATTCTACTTATTTTCGAACCCAATCGCATAATTGTGTGAACCTTACTAAACGTCATGACTGACCATTGAGGTCGGCGTGCGATGTCAAATATATTATGTATATGTAAAGGAGATAAATATTCGTATTAATTGACAGTGACGTAACGACCTCAAGCAGTCATAATTAAACAAAAAATTACACAATAATTTGTATTTCAAATATATCATATATTATACAAAGCACCAGAAAATGTTGACCATGCAAGAGGACTTGTAGAGAAATAGGTCGCGTATGTGCTTCTTATCCAGACTCGTTCGCCTTTATGCAAAAATACCGTCGCATGCAGGTCCGCGCAGTGACTTGTGGGTGCAGCCATTATTCCTCCTTTCTGTAAAGTGAGACCCTCTTTTACCAGCTCGATTTGTGCGAAACCTTTCTCTGCAACACAATACTGTGCGATGAAACTGTAGGTGCCGTTCACAGGCGCACGAAACTGACCGGTTTCCGCGTCGTAACCTCGGCCTTCGTTGACCTCTACGATGCTGAAGACGATGTTCTCTCCCTGCTGGGTTGTAGTATGCGACGGAGACCTCGATCGAAAAAGGATCATCGGAACATCTGTATTCAAAATCGAAAAAGTGTAAATACAGTGCTAGGCTGTTTAATTGTATGACATAAAATCATTTCAAATATCTTACTAGCAAAGTCTAAGATCATGAAAGACGTGCTGTTTAGTGTTTTTGTACAAACGAGGTTTTAAGCCAGTATCCGAATTAATAGTAAGTTGAAAATAAATTCATATCATTACAACATAACACTTAAACGGACAATTTAAAAGTAATAACTTTCCTAAAATAGACCTGCTCGCCCTATCGCAATAACATATTTTCTTCTCATTATTGAGATATTTTAACATGGGCATTTTGAGTTGCAATCGTTTAATTTGAGCAAGATTATTAAACCATGTATTACACAACGTTTGTTATCTTTGTGTTTTTTACATATTGGAGAATGTGGGGCAGTAAGAATGCAGAATGCAATATAGCTGATATTCGTACAATTGATATGAAATTAATATGTACAGTCATATGATCAGCACAATGCAAAAACGGGTCTTATACCAAATGCGGAAAAGTAGCTCCAGAACAGAATCCACACATTATGATCAGAAGCTCCACTGTCTGCTTATGATACTACGAAACGTTGCGTTCCTTTATAGCGGACAGTTAAGCTCCTTACCAGACTGTGCAATTGCGCACGCTGCTTTGGTGCGACACTGGCAGCATATGACCCATTTGCCCATGAAACGGTTCATGCAACCATTTACACATAAGAATGTGTGAAATGTGCATTTAATAACGCAAAAGACGCTAACCATGGTGTCCCCAAATTGACTGTTATATAGTTTTTTTTTAAAGCTGTTAATGATATCCCCATCGTATGTGTACCTGTGCATTCTTGTTCTTCACACACTTCATAGTTAATGCTAGCCCCAAAGCAGTGGTTGCCATCCGCGGACGGTTCCGGGTGATCACAGCGTCTCTTCCGGCTCCTCAGTCCGGAACCACACTCCTTGCTGCAGTTGCTCCAACCCGACCACGTGCCCCAGGAGCCGTGAACTATAACTATGAATATGTATAATTGTTTTACGACGTAAAATTGTATGACTATGGTATGATACTTCGCGGTCTGAGATTAAAGTTGATATAAAAGTAAGAGAGAACTGTTACATGTGTTAGAATATTCGGACCTATGCATAAACATTTAGTTTACCGGGACATGTTTGTTGAGAGCAAACTTCCATGTCTTGTGCAGACCCAACGCATTTGCCTCCACCGTGAGAGGGGGCCGGATTGTCGCACTTCCGGGAGCGAATCTTCGTACCGTTCCCGCATGTGACGTCACACGTGCCCCATTTCGTCCATTCAGACCAATTTCCGTTCACTACATACCAAATGTTCTTTAACTCTAAATGACTTGAGCAGTAGTATTCATTAAATTAATACACTCAAAGCTTAAAATGTACAAATTATATATAAAAAAATCTTTGTATGTGTCAAAGTAGTATGTAAGCGTAATAGTGATTCAAACTTCTTTCATACACTAAATGCATCTTTTAAAACATATCATTTAACAATTGCTGAAACCTGGACTTAAATTTATTTGCCACATGAAAGCTTATAAATGAACACGTACTGATGTTATTTGCGTTAACATTAACTTGTTAGTTACGTTAGGTATAAAACAGGTGACTTTCTACAATAGGCGTATATCGGTTATATGTTCACTGCTAAGATAGTCGAGTAACGGTGAGTATGTAAAAATGGTGTAATCTATTTAGATTAAATCTATGATTAAACGTGTTGTATCAGATTTGTTATTATAATGATTTTAAATGAACCAGTTTGCACTATACCTAGCTGTTCACTGTTTTATCCAGAGCATAACATAATTAGAGTATTTTCCTACCGGCGTTGCATAAATGGCAGTAGCTTTGACACAGTATCACAGCATGCGGTACATCCGCGCATATGTTCAACGTGTCGTTTAGTATCTGGCAGTTCGACTGACTGTTATCACACTCTGAAAACGAGAAAGTGATTCAGAATAAACATTTAAACAAATCAAACTTATAAAATTATCTAAGCATTGAATATGAATTATAAATAAACATATAGTTTTGTCTCATCTCAAGTATTTCATTTACTTTTATACTTTAAACATATTAATGAATGTATAATTTTATTTACGCATTTCAACCGAATGATTGCTTTCATCTTATGAAACGTTGCTGTATGATATATTGCTATTTTTTGCAGAAATTCGCGTTTTTATAACATTATTTGTTAATAACTTATATGCACTTTTCTTATAATGTTAATATCTGGCAATTGTCGATGATACTTGCCGATATAAGACGTCGTTGTTAACTGCGTAACGTCCGCTGTTGCTGAAACGTCTGCAATTTATCACATGAATATGGCATTGTGATGCTTTCAAAACTTTTTTTTAATAACATTATTAGCTGTGCGTATGCATATTACCGCTAGGTTTATTATAGTAATACAATTTGCAAAATAAAAATATCTTATGTAACAAACCACATACAAAGCTCTGGACTGTGCTGTAACAAATGATTTTACTATCATTCGACCCCGATTTTTTTACCCAAATGGCATGATTTTGACAACTTTAGTTGAGGACCTAACTACGATGTTAATACGAAATTGCCTAGTGACTACATACATTCATGGTTCAAGATTAGCTAGTAATAATAATTTCGCTATGTACGTCTATTTAAACTCTTTCACAACCTGGGTCATATTTTGAACACAAAAAGATGGCAACTATACTATGCTAGTTAGTGTTGTCACTGTCGTCTTTTGAGAAGTTCTGAAAATATGAGTGCTGCTCAAGTACATAGTACTCAAGTTTCAATACAAGAGCAATATGTTAACAAACTGGAGAGGAACACAAAACGAATACTAGTTTTAGTAACTTTCATATTAAGCTGACCGGTACGTTTGGAAAACAATTTGAACGAGGGCTGTGTTTTTATAACAATAGTTTTCATAACTGATAGCTTACCTAATTCCGTTGTTGTTGTTGCTGATGGAGTTGTTGAGTCTTGCTCGATTGTCCCCCCTGTCGCGTACAACACAACTTTCTACTAAAACGTGTACAATCTTGTGCATGTTTTAACAGAACATATTTTATTAAATGTTACAAAATGTAATTACCAAAACTACCATATCTAGATTATTTGCAACCTAAAACCAGTAAACACGGCAAATAATGTCTTCGAATTTCCATGCAAAGCATTGTTGAATAACTGATAAGAAGCGTTTTCTGTTTCTTGTATCGAACAAATGTAAACGTTAACAATGGATTGATTACGAAGTAGACAAAGCGATGTTAAAAGGTACCGAAAATCATGCGATTGTGTTAACGTTTTGATGACACATTGTTCCACATCATTTTATCACATGCCATACCCTGTTTCCCATGTAATATAACCATTACATATATTTTTATATTACACATGTGTAATATACTTTTTAAGCGTTTTCATTGGCTTAGTTTTCGTTTATTGACCAATCGCATTTTGTTATTTTGCTGAAATGACGTTGCAACGTCAAATGACGTCACGAAATGTAAACAACATTCGGGATTTATCATTAATGTTTGCGAAAATATTTATTTAATTTGCTCATTTAAAAGCATGTGATAAAAAAAGATCTGACACTCGTTGTCATATCATACCATATTTTATTAAACTCGTCCAGGAAATTCGTTAGTAAGCTCGCCAAAGGCTCACTTACTAACAAAATTCCTGAACTCGTTTAATAAAATATGGTATGATATGACAACTCATGCCAGATCCTATATATATATTATTACATACCAGTTTTCACACTCTATAGTTGTCTTCCCTTTCAAGATTCGAATAATAAAGAACTCTCATTATACCAAACATGTTTGTTTTATGTGTGTGTCTCAAGTGTCGTGTGGTAACTTGATTCAGTATGCATACAGAAAAATACTATGTTATCCATAGCGCGTCTGAAAAAGCAATACATGCTTCACAAACCAATGTTTTTTTCCCTTTAATTGAAGCAAAAATGGAATAACACATCCTGCATCTAAAGTTCTTCAAATTTATTTTTTCTAAAAATCATACCTGGATCAGCAGTAAATTGGGCAGGATCTTCTAGAAAACCTGTAAATAACAGTTTTTTCGTCTAAAATGCGCCGCGCTCTGTGAGACCGGGCTTTCTATACGTGCCGTAAGTATGGATCAAGATAAGCCGGTGCAGTCCGCACGGGCTAATCAGGGAATACACTTTCCGCTTAGACTGGCTTTTCTTTTAGAAGAAACTTATTATATTTAACAAAAAATGTAATGAAAACGGACTGCACAGGCTAATCTGAGAGACTTCACGTTACGCACATGCATTAAGCACGGTATTCCCAAAGCGAAGCTCAAATGAAAATGAAAGACAAGCGGATGCTGACCATTTTTCTCCTGAATAGATGTCTTGTATTTTCAGTATGCCTAAATAAGTTAGATTTTTTTAGCTATCCTTAAACAAATTGCAACATCTTAAAATAATATGTTCGATGTTTGGATTGTTTAATCAAGATATATCTGAGAATCAAATACGTGCACTGCAATGTTATACGTGTAAACGATGCAAAACGTACTTAACAAAGTACTTAAACAAATATGTGTCAATATTTCTTACAATATACTGCTCCTTGGTGTATACTGCATATCCAGAGAATCCCTGTAATTGAAGATGCTATTTCTACAAAAAAACTTAAATGACAAGTATTATAATACAAGGTACACCATTTTAATTTACCAATATATACATGTATACAGTTTCAAACGTAAAACTGAGTTAAAAATTGTGAAATTTAATAACACCTCAATACAAAATCAAACACTTACCGAATACAAGGTAGTATCTCATTTTTGTGCACGTTGATTTTGGTATTTAAAATAAAGTTAAAATAGTTGACCCCTTAGTTTTGATACGTGCGGTTATCTGTGTGGCGACTTGCCTTAATTGCAGAGCGTAAGGAATGTTGTTTGAACTCGTTCGTTTAAAAGTTGAGAGCGTATGATCCCTTATATGTAACGAGGCGTAGCTGTTTATATAACATGACCTTTTCATTTATAGTAATGCCCAGACCAGTGCAGAATAGCGCATTGTATGCCATATTTTGTAAAAAGATACAGTAGAAAACGATAAGTATTTACTGGAAGTCTTGACTTCAAAGTTAAATTAAAGTTAGGTGGACATTATAGTTATAATAACCTTTTCCAAAATGCATTTGAAAAAATGATCTGTTTTCCATGAAAGAAAACACGAAATTATCATTACAGACATAATTGCATATAAGGCTTTATAAACTATGTATTTTACAACAGTTACTGTGTTTCTATTTGTTTGACAGTTTTCCAGATATTTCGTTGTTTAGTAATCTAAGCATACGCACTAAGCGTGTGTAAACATTAACGCTGGCTCACATTTTGGAACAGGTACAACTTAAAAAAAAACTCGACATACGAAACATGAATAACGCACGACGACCACATACAAATATAAATAAAACCAAAACAAAGACAACAGCGTGGTAGCTATACTGACTCCATCGTCTAAGAAGGAGCACCGATAAGCAACTTCGTCAGTCACTTCTGTCGGAAACCGGTCCAAAAAACGTTGGGTGCATCTTCATTTTTTACGATTGACCTGGACTATCTCCTTGACGTACTTGAGCGCGTATGGTACAATTCTTAATCTTATGAGGAATTCGGCTGTTCGCTGCATGTATGTTTGGGTACCAGAAGTCCTACAATTTGATTGAAATAACAAAGATATTCGTTGAAATTATAAATTTGTCGTATTTTGTGGAAAACTGAGAAAATTACAGAAAATGGACGTTCATAATAATGCGCCGCTGTTGTGTAATTGTTGACCTAAATAAAGTTACAAATAATAAGACGGTCATATCTACGTGTTGTTGTATAAAATGTTGACTTTATATAATGCAACTGCAATCTTGCAAACTACATATACGTTTTGTTAAAATTGAGTACGAATACCTATTGGTATATAAACCTAACTACATACGAATTTGTATTTTCGCACAAGAGTTTAAATGTCGTTTTTCTTCACAAAAGGGAAATTACTCCTTAAAAAAACGTCAATCGCGAAACCTTTACAATATGTTCTATAGCAATTACACGAAAACATTTTACGAAAAATGTATTCAAACTTTTTTGTATTTAATTATAAACAAAGGGCTTTTTAAAGAAATATCTCAAAAGCTCGACTATCTGCGCTGTATCACTTGCAGAAAATGAGTATGTAAAAATTTGATAAAATTCGCATGCAAAACATGTGCGTGTACTTAGCGGTGTTGCAAGTTAACGTTTAGATGACCTGGTTACTATGAACACCTGGCTTTAGGTCGCTGTATATTAACACACCCGGGTTGATGCTACCCTTGTGGACAAGTGAAGTTATGCCAGCATTTGCGTGTTGACCGTGTTAATAGACGTGGGCGTCACCCACGTGACAAGGACCATTGGGAGCGATGCAAGACGTTTGAGAGCAATCCATGACTACTGTATGGACGTTTTTCTGATTACGTTTTTAAGAGAACCTCGACATGGTCTTTGGAACTGCGTTCAAAACATAGCTATTAAATATACTTCCCGGATTTGCAACTTACCCTGAGCAACAGCCGGTATGGAGCCCGAGTTACCATGATGGTCAGGCAAGGTAACTTGCATGTCACCCAAATGAAAGCCTGTTTGCATTAATCGAGGCTTTGTGCAAATGATGTTGGCATGGTATTCACGAGTAACCGTATGTGTACGTCCTGGATGTTCACCGTGTATGTTGTTAAGCTTACTTGCTGGTTGGTGCTTATTTAGAAGATCCACGTGTCAAAGGCGCTGAGTCATGATGGGTAACTGAGTGCGGATGTAGATGGCCGTGTTCCCCTATTAGGTGAACGCGGAGACCCTCGCGTGCGGGTGCAACATTGCCCTGATCGTTCTTTGCATCCGCTGGCGGCTGCCAAGGGTATGCATATGTCCTGTTAATTTTGATCACGTTTCAAAATGCGATTAATTTCCTTACCAAAAGGAGGCATTAACGTTGTTATATCATAACTGGTGAGATAAAAAATAATCGAGGCTCAAACCGTGTTTGCAATCTCAGAAAACAAAACTCGTAAAACACGCATCACATGTTACCAATAATACCAGACTTAACCACCTATTGGAGGAAGCCATTCCAAATATAATTTAGGAATTTCGGTAATATACGTTTCTTGTTACGTTAGACCTTGTATGTCTAATTTGTTTCCTAATGTTTATAAAACAAATGGTATACTATTGGCAAAATGATTTTCTTAAGTAAACGTGTATTGCTTCAAATGTTCAACTTTAATATGTATTTTAAAATACGTTGCACATATTTTAAAACATTTAAAAAAATATGCGCGCCCATGGGTATTCAAACCCGGTTGATGAGGTATTCACATTTTGAAAACGGTTTGATTTCGAACTTATTGTTTGCAATAACTGTCATATAACTATATAATAAAACCACACGTTTTGGTAATGGTTAATGACATCGTTTTCTCCTTGTTGTATGTAGTTGTCCGTCTGCTTGTGTGTGCCGGTAATTTAGTTCTGATTTACTAAACAAGGGCGCTAGGTCGAACACTTTAATGTGACTTGATATCCCAATATTGATATAAATTACACGTGAAGAAATAATTGTGTATATGAAAAGGAAAACATTATCGATTGGTTGTCTACATACTATACTTAATATGCACAGCATTGAACAAACGTCGACCTGCTGCACCAGTGACATAATATGTATGGTCTTCACTGTTTATAGTAAATACATGTTTGAATGTTCGGTTTTTGTTTCTCCCGTTATGATTAGCGTCTACGTTAGTACGTTTGCAATGACACATACCAGCTCGAATGTTGACAAATGATTGTTTGTACGTCGGTCGTGATCTCACTTAAGAAATACGATGTATTTTAATCATTATTATGATTTATTTTAATCATTATTATGATTATACTCACATATCAATGTAAGCCACCTTTTTTTATCGAGCGCAATGTGTGACAAGTTGGCACGCTAGTTATTATACGATATATTTGATGTGAAATGAATGACTATTGCGGTAATCTGTAAATGAATGAATTAAGTAATATATAAATAATTGTATCGATACAATTCACTAATCCGCATTGCAAAACAACAAGGTTAATTTATCAACATATGCCAAGCAGATAAAAATGACGTGTAGGACGAACAACACTATTACCAAAAGAGCATGGTCTATTAAGATCAGCAAGTATTCTACATCTTCCAGATTTAATGCGCCGTGAAATCAAAGCACGCTTGACTAACTAAGGGTTGCCTTGTTTCGCAATCACCTTACAATTTACTTTTCAGTGTCAAATTTGAAATGAAAACGCTTGATATGGGTTGTTTGGTGCGGGCTCTATTTGCGTAACCAACATTACAGTCAGTGTGAGTATATCAGCTCTCGGTAGCAGACTCGTGTCCTTAATTGGCAAAAGCTAGCTTAGGATCAAGGGCATC
This sequence comes from Dreissena rostriformis, assembly GCA_007657795.1. Taxonomy (NCBI): domain Eukaryota; kingdom Metazoa; phylum Mollusca; class Bivalvia; order Myida; family Dreissenidae; genus Dreissena; species Dreissena rostriformis. The sequence goes on from VMBQ01009175.1 coordinate 9,253, forward strand.
AACCCATGTGTGTATATTATACACATCTATGTTTCCACATGCTGTTTATATGCAATTTTAAACAAAGACTAAGTATTCTTTAGAATATTAACGCATCTCCAAACCTTTGCAATATGTGCTGTAGCACTTGCCGATAATAAATCTGAATACATTTGACCAAATACCTCTTCTTGCATAAGCTTCGATTCCAAATTATCTATTAAATCAAATCGAAGAAATGTTCGATATAAGAGCCCAGTATGTCCGTTTGTACATTGTGTTGTTTGTTTTTTCAAATGGCACTATATTTGTTATAAATTTGCTCTTGTTTTATAGGTAAAATACGACCATTATTTTATAAAATTAAATCAAATATAAATCTGAAAGCAGTTTTATTTATTTGATTCGTGACATCTTTACAAAAATGCATCATATTGTTTGCTGGAAAAAGTTAAATTGACTCATTACTGCTTATGCAGTATCAAGTGAAATTAAATGGCCTGTAAATGTGGAATAATACCCGGTGTAAAATCATGTTGCCTATGAACCAATCACTGTTATCCTGTCTCCTCTGTAAAGATGCACAGTCGCCGAGAAACCGTTTATGTAACTTCAAACGTCTGTTAAATCGTCGTACGGATCTGACCGTGCGTAAGCCATAGATGAACTACTTAATTCTAAATTAGCATAAACCGCACTAATTGTTCGGGGATATTCCGATATATTGGTCAAGCTGAACGAGAAGTAATACAGACCCGGTACACGACAAGTAAACACGCCTGTGGTTGGATTATAGTCATTGCCATCGTTGAACTTAAACGTTGTGAATTTAAACACACCGGTTGTGTCTTGGACAAGGCTGTTTATTGTAAACGCAGATGTGCAGTTATCTACAAGTAAAATACAATAACTAAAACAAGGACAATAAAGTATAACGTCAACGATCACGTGCGTTATTATAAGATATGTAATCCGATATTGAATCAGTAAATATACGTTTAAAAGTTGCTAAAAAGGATTTAAAAAATGCTATGTAACAAATTAAACAATGATATTGTTAAGTAATGCGGTTGTAAAAATTAAGAACGCAGGTACAAGCCAGAAAAAAAACATGCACTAGCAAGTGCTCTACTTAACTTAGATGCAAATGAATAATTAACAAGGATCATTACGGCTGTTTGTAGGACATTGTCCATCTTTCTGATGATTTCCGATACACTGATTGACAATATCTGTGGATCCGGAGCAAGTACGTGTTCGTTTCCGGATTCCACACGTGTCTGCACACGAACCCCATGATCCCCAAGATGACCAATCTGAACAATAAAGTTTTCGATAATACCTTTTGCTGGATGTGTTCTTATACAACGTAGGTTAATTATGTTTCTAGCGTGTATAAATGATATGATGTACGGTTAAAAACTCAAAGTATAGCCAATAAATTCCGGTAAAATTTCAACTAAATTTCGAATAAGAAAATGTCATGATGACTCGATATACAATAAATCATTGAAGTACCTGTTCTCTGTTCCGGACAAACTGTTCCGTTTCAGTGTAAAGACCAGTGCATAACATTTTGCATGACTGTAAATTGTACGATTTCTTTACAATGGAATCTGCATACTTGCCCTCCAGCGCATGTTTGATGTACATTTGCTGACTTATATTATATGGATTTACTTTGAAATTAAAATAAATATTTGGAAATGATTTTTTGTATTATTCACTGAAAATAAATGGATGATTTTGTATGTTTTGCTAGCTTATTAAAGTAATTATGAAAGCATTCACAAAATCGTGTGAGGCGCTTTATAGTCGCGAGAAATACGATATCATGTAGAAACTATTATTAAAACCACTGTCTCTTTTTGAAAACACTCCAAGTCACCCTTGCAATTTACATTGTAAACCATTGTCATATTAATACAGTAGTGCAGACAAACATAGTTTACAATCTTAATGTTTCTTAAATGTGCACAAGGCCGATATCAAAAGATGTTCACCCACATATTGTTTACGCTAAGAATCGACTTGTCATGATTTTAATATATGGTATTTTAAAACTAAACTTTAAGACATAGGCATTTAATCATGTAAGCAGTGATGACTCGTTATGCTTAAAACTCTGTATTCATTCATTCGTATTCGTCTACCCCAATTTTAAATAACCAAAAGTAGGGTATTATTAGCTCATAACTTCGAGATATGAAGAAGCCCATGAAGACAATTAATCTTGTTTTACCCTAACTAAGTATACGTGACAAGTGTTAATTCGCGTACTAAATATACATGTAGCATAACCTATGCAACATTAGATGTTCATAGTTCTTTGGCAAGAGTTTTTTCTTTACTCCCGAGTAATCAGTCTGGATGATCTTACATCAAAGAGTGCTCTGCATATTTTACAAAACAATGTGTATGTCAATGCCCATGTGACCTTGGCATTTAATCTAATGAGCTAAAAGTTTATTTTTCCTCTCATGTTACCGATTTATATGATCGCAGTGTGGCGATTTCAACCCCAACAATATTTTGACTTTACTTCTGTTTGATTTTCTTATGGGTTAATGTTTATTTTAGTTTATAGATACTGCTTTTCTGAGAAATAGTGCCTATATTTCAATTATACAAATCACTCACATCTGTACGTCCTGCAGATTTCCTTATCAACATCGCTCGCACGCAAGACATTTGGTCAGCGGGGCCTGTGCAGTTACGGGTGCGTTCCCTAAGACCGTATCCGCGTGTGTTGGAACATGCGCTCCATGAGCACCATGCAGACCAATCTGATAGAAAATATGGGAAAATGTATAGTATAGAGTAAACGGTTACGTACTAAATTGTTAGATGTTTGGTCCAAGAAATGGCGATTCTTGCATTTCATGTACATACTAAAATATTCCCGCCTTAAGTTCAATCGTTGAATGCACTTGACGATGACATGGGAATTAAACAATCGCTTGACAAAGACTTATGCAATTGAAACAAATCATTTATTTGATGTTTGTTACTTTTTACAGTTAGCCCAAATCAGCCATTTAAGTGGCAGCTAAAAGGGAACGACAATCATTTTTGCCCTTCTATAATTGTCATCCGATAAAGAAATACAGAACATGCAGTTTTATATATTGTATGCTTTATGCCTATAATTTCGTGTTTAGAATGTCGTTGTGCAATTGTCTTAAGCATCACCGTATACACTACAAAAGGTCAGACGTGAACTGTTATTCACCTATGTATTTCCCGATTGTTTTAAATTTGTTAAGCAATTTTATTCAACTATGTTTTGTTGACATATTTATGCTTGATTCTCTTATGTTTGTGTTGTTGTTTTTGTTGTCGTTTTTTTGGTCACATGAATCAATGACCTTTATAAAAGTAATCAACTATGAAGTTTAATATGAAGCAAATATAACTGTATAACTTGCCTCGTATAATACCTCAATTTAATAAGGTATAACGTACTACTTTTCTGAGAAATAGTGCAAAATTTCAATTATACAAATCACTCACATCAGTATGCATTGCAAGACGTCCTGCAGATTTCCTTATCAGAATCACTTCCCACGCAAGACATTTGGTCAGGCGGGCCTGTGCAGTTACGGGTGCGTTCCCTAAGGCCGTGCCCACATGTGTTGGAACATGCGCTCCATGAGCCCCATGCAGACCAAACTGATAGCAAATATGGGAAAATATATATTGAATAGAGTAAAAGTCTACGTACCTTATTATTAGATGTTTGGTACAAGAAATGGCGATTCTTGCATTTCATGTACAGGCAAAAATAATCCCGCCTGATTTTTAATCGTTGAATGCGCTTGACGATGACATGGGAATCGAACAATCGCATGACATGGAATTATGAAATGGAAAAAAAAATCATTCATGTGATATTTGTTACTTTTCACAATTAGGCCGAGATCAGCCTTTTGCAACCTAACCTTTATGTGGCAACTCAAATCAAACGTAAAATCATGTTTGTCCGTATAGCATTGTCATTTTCGTAAGAACAACATATCATGGTGTTTAATATATGGTATGCATTATATAAGTACAATAGCTTTCAGTAAGCATTCGTCCAAATGCAAATACCTGAATAGCTTGTTTTAGTGCATATCTCATAGTTGATGTTGTCCCAAAGATGTGGTTGCCGTCACGTGAAGGCCAAGGATTATCACATACTCGGTCACGTCTCCTCAAACCCACTCCGCACGTGACACTGCACATGCCCCACTCGCTCCACGCACCCATCCACCGTGCGCTATACATGGACGAAACAATGTTACAACATAGAACATACAAAAATCTAACATACGTTATAGCTCCAGTCTTTTTTTATAAATGAGTACACGAACAATTAATCAAACGTTTTGATACGCCCAGATACAAAATAAGATGTGAAATAAATGATTTTTTTTTATAAATACAATCGATGTTTACTTATACTTGTCAAAACGTAATCATTAAGTGTGCGATGTGTAATGTTGTAAATGATGTATTCTTGTAAATGATGAATGACTTGCTAGCACAGCCGTTAGATACAACTTACTTGGACATCTTGAGAGAAGACATTCTCCAATATTTTGTGACGGTCCCTGACAGTCGTCCCCTCCATTGTATGGGCTTGGATTATTACATTGTCTTCTCCTAGTCATGGTCTCGTTGCAGCAGGTGGAGTCACAGACACTCCATGCGCTCCACACCGACCAACCGCCGTGAACTATTTAAACAAACTTTATTGGACTTTAAATGATAACAAAGTTCATGTATCATGTGTTTATGTAAAGACATAAAATGTTGTGTTGATACAAAGTCATGCAAACAGTTAAACAATTGCAATCTTATTTTCAATGAGGCCTTCAAACAAGTATGGTATGTATAATGCATTTTTGTATTATCATATATATATATATATATATATATATATATATATATATACATATATATATACATATACACGCATATA
>VMBQ01009175.1:21363-32718 GCA_007657795.1 Dreissena rostriformis
AAAACTTATTCAATGTCAATGCATTATATATATATATATATATATATAATCTGTAAACTTTCGTCAATATATAAAGAATAACACATTGTTTAAAGACATTAAGCATCTATGGTAAATTTTCGAATATGCAATTTCGATGTTACTTGACTCATACGAATTCAAAACTTAAATGTGTAGCACTTGGATTTTTTTTAAACCTACTTATCCGTATTATATACGACTCAATTAGTCTGGCACACACTACAATCATACCTTATCATATATTACCACTTAAGCACATCTGATGATATTAGGTTGTGTTACTTTCAAAACAAGTATAACTAGAAAATTAATAGACGTGACCATGCAACCCACAATGCCGCGTGTCGCTTTAGCGTTCAAATTATAATAGTCATATAATAGAAATTCTAAATTGAAAATGGTAATATACTTTAATTGTTGGGTTAGGATTTTAACATCTGCACATACACCATGTTGAATCATATAGCAACACGCATGCTAGTTCGAATATGTACGTTGAATCGTGTTCAGGTACATTATGTTTGGCTGATATGCATTTGTTTGTCAAAGGTAAATTTTCTTATTTTACACATCCTTTAGTCTTACATGTTTTCTGTATTCCTTAATAATCATACACGTTATTTAAATAGAAAGAATACTGACATGCAATATGGTAACATTCATAATGGTTGGCTCATTTGCTAACCTGTGTAAATTATTGTTTGTTTCATATGTTTACACCGGATGACCTCAATCCAAAACTTTCAGATGTATTTTTGCATGACACTGTTTAGTTTAAATCACAAATGATATATATATGCATTAAACAACTCGCTTGTTTCATTGTTTACTGGTATAAATTGTATCATGTATCACTTAAATGTAATGATATGAGCTCATATCATAATAAAACGAAACAGAGAAAGAATGCATTCACACGCAATGAATAACATGTACCTATACATTGTTATGCCAAAAACATACGTTCAAAACTAACGGAAACTAGAGAGTACATTGCACGCTTTTTTAAATAATATGGCATGTTAAATACATTTATGCGCAAGGACTTTTTCCATCTCTTTGACGTCTGTACCAAAGTTGATGCTGAAATGTTTGTATGTTTTACTAACATTTGCTTTGTTTTATCGGACTACAAACATGCAATGGCCGAACGTGATTACATTTTCGACGCGGATAATATTACAAGATGAAATATTTCGGGAATCAAATTTTGCAAACACAGATCCATATTGATGATAAGCTATCAATCTCATACATCTGCCCGGCTTAAAATCTGCTATCCAGGCTCCTTGTTGATACAGTGATATGTCTTTTTCCCTTATTATATTTTTTTAAGTGGACAAATGAAAAAACTATAGACATGTATGTATTATTTATTTGTGTATATTTTTGCATCCGAGTTATTATGTCACGGTTCATGTTAAAAGAAAGAACTTTCCACATTAATCGTTTGAACAAAAAATGCAAACGACGAATAAAACATCGAGATCAGCGTTAACTTCAAATTTAAAACGTTTACTGGTATAATGCTGTTTTGATCTTTTCAATTTGTTTGAATCTCAAATCCGTTCGTACAAAGGCATTGGTGGCAGTGCGTAGTCTTAAGACAGTGAAATGTCCGGGAGTAAATAGGGAAGCGGACAACTACAATGAGCGAGGCCTGGTATTGTAATGCGCATGGGGGGGGGGTTAGAGGGTTAGGGTTGGGGTTAGGGTTAGGAGTCGGGTTAGGGTTTGGGTTAGCCTAAACCCAACCCTAACCCTAACCCGACCCCTAACTCTAACCCTAACCCTAACCCAAGTTATCCCCCCTATACCAGGCCCCGCTCATTGTAGTTGTCCGCTTCCCTGTAACAGCCATTATGAGCTGATTGAGAAAGAAGGAGAGGCAACAGCTTCAGCAATGACGTCACTATGAAAGAAATTCTAGGAGAAGAATTGGTCTAAGGAACTCAGCAAGTTTCTGGTTATCCCCCTACCGAAAAAGGGAAACCTCGACTCAGGCTGTGCCAAAACTACCTCATCATCAGCCTCAATAACCATCCCAGTAAAGTCATGCTTCACATCATCCACAAACGATACCAAAATAAGGACGAACCACTGCTTGCCAAGTAAGGATGAAGATAATGGTATATGGTTTAAGGATTGCACCAGTACTGCTAAGGTCCGAATAAGAATGACCATGGCAAGTTGTAAGTTGATACTGGTGCACTGGTGTTGTGTGTGTAATATGTGATTCACCCGTCACGTTTTGACATTAATGTTTTCATGTTCTGTCCGCAAGAGTACATTGAGTTGAAGTCGTTTGTACGCGCCCTTGTTTGTGACTAATTATTGAGTGAGAGTGAGGTTCGGCTGGCCCTCAAGCAGGTTTTGGCCTCCGATGTTTTGCATTGGACGTTCCAAGGCTACGATTCAAGTTTTAATCATTTAATGTTTAAACTTAGTGTTCTATTATAAAAGTAGTAAATACAACAACAAGACTTTCTCTCCTGATAGAGATTATGGAATTTAAATGTTTGCTATAATAAATGTAACGCATGGTTAAGATTGTGCACGAAGTACAATCAAATCAATAGAGTTTTTTTATCAAGAGACGCTTTATAGAAGTGGGAAAGAATTAGCATTAGGAAAAATATAATAAAAAATGGCTTCCACTTTAAAAAAAATATATGTAGATGATATTTATAGCACAAAGTCTTAAAAAGTTATTATAACCACATTCAATGAAACAAATATTAAAAAATAATAGTAACATAAAATTCTTTAATTGATATGTAAATAAATTTGAAAAAAAAGTAATCAGATCGGGCACGCGGTTTATTCTCAATAATTAACATCAAAAACAGGAAACATGTGCTATTAAGTAACTAAGGATATTATGCGCTACTCTTAAGGGAAAAAAATGTACTACGAAGTTGTCATCAAACAGGCTAGTGGTTTGTATTTTAGCAATACACTCATGCCGATATTCTTTATATTTCACTGGAAATAAAGCATGAATGAAGACTAAATTATGTATTTGAAAGGCAAAGTTTAAAATTGGATGACAGTTATTCATGCCCATTTACTGGGAGTGATATCATTTAGATAAGACACGTGTATCTCTTTTAAATTCATAGGTTGAATGTTATTATATACCAATTACTTGTTACATGTAATCTTACAATTACAAGTTTTTTTTAACAACAATATGTACGGCATTCGTGCATTTCATCTAAAACATTAAACGGCGAATGTAACATAGACACATGAAAACAACAACGAAACTACAAAACAATTCTAAAATAAATGCAATCAACATCCCATGCAAACAGTGTTCTATTATAAAACAACAACGCTCATGGAAGCCTTCAAATCCGCACCTGCTTCGCATACTTTTGTTGTTCGTATGTGCATGACAATTGATTCCCAGGAGATATGTAAGCTAAATCTTATACATATGAGCCTCTCTCTGTGAAAAGGATGTGTAATGTAAGGGCGTAAAGTGTCGTCCCAGATTAGCCTGAGCAGTCCGCACAGGCTAATCAGGGACGACACTTTCTGCCTAAACTGGATTTTCGCTAAGAAGAGACTTTCTGTTAACGAAAAATACAATAAAAGTTGAAGGTGTCGTCCCTGATTAGCCTGTGCAAACTGCACAGTCTAATATGAGACGACACTTAACGCAAATTCATTCAACCCCCTTTTTACAGAGCGAGGCTTATATGTTTTCGATATAAACATGATACTCTAAATATGACTACGTGTTGCCTTATCGATTTACAACATTCTTTTTAAGAAAACAACATCCCATTTGATGCTGGAAAACGAAGCAATTACCATTGATTAGAAAAAAACACTATATATAATCAGGTAAAATTAAATGACCTGTAAAGGTACAGAACAACGAATCAAAAGACGTTGCTGGTGTTCCATATACTCTTATCAAGTCTCCCTTCCGAAGATACAATGTCGCCGAGGTACCGATCATGTAACTACCAGTGTCTGTTTCATCGTCGGGCGGATTCGCTACTGCATTGGCCTTATTTGAACCATTGAGTTCCAAATGCGCTGCCACTGAATTGATTGATCTGGAGTCTTCCCTTTTCTTGGTCAAACTGAACGCAAAGTAATACAGACCAGGTACACGGCAGGTGAAGACGCCTGTGCTTAAATTATAGTCATTGCCAGCGTTCAAAACGAATGTTGTGAATTTCAAATAACCGTCGCCGTCTTGAATAAGGTTGTTTATTGTAAACGCCGATGTGATGTTATCTATAAGTAAAATACAATTACTAACAAAGGCATTAATTTATAATGTAAACGATCATGATAGTAACTATTTGATGATACAAAATATGTATTTAAGACATTAGCAGTTTAGTGCAAATAATGCCATTTCAATTGATGTTATGTTTGTTGTAGTCCGATATCAAATCAGTACATGTACGGTTTAAAATTTTTCGGAAAGGGATTGATTTATGCTATATAACATCGATGTAGTTCAATAGAAAGGCTGTTCACATTTAGAACGAAAGTACAAGCCCTTCATCGGGATAGGCCTTGTACTCTGATAACAAGATGGTTTGTCTTATAACATGAACCAGAGACCTTTATAAAATACATCATAATGTCAGTTTAATAGGTAGAAAATATAATTGTATAACTGATCTCGTCTAATACCTAACATTTATAAGGTAATACGTACTGCTTTTTTAGAAGATTTGTAGATATGTTATTTTTTTAACTCACATCTGTACGCAAAGCAAGACGTCCAGCAACTGTCCTTATCTACGTCGTTCCCCGTGCAAGACATTTGGTCAGGCGGGCCTGCGCAGTTACGGGTGCGTTCCCTAAGACCGTATCCACATGTGTTGGAACATGCGCTCCATGAGCCCCATGCGGACCAAACTGATAGAAAATATGGGAATACAAATGTATATATTTTATAGAGTAAACGGCAACATTCCTCAGTATTACTATTTGTCCAAAATATTGGTGATTTGTGCATTTCATTTACATGAAAAAATAACGGCTGTTGTTAAATCGTGGAATGGCAATGCGCTTGACAATGACATCGGAATGGAACCATCGTATGACTCGGACTTGAAATTTAAACATATCAAACATGTGATGCCTGTAATTGATCACAATTACGACGAGATCAGCCTTTTTCCCTTTTGTCTCAGCTAAAACGCAAAGAAAAATCCCATTTGTCCGACTATTATTTGTTTCGTTATAAAAAACAAACAAACATAAAATGCAATTTTAGAGTTTGTATGTATTATGCTTAAGTTTTCATGTTTAGAATGTCCATATAATGGATGTTGTATCATATATAATCATATTTTAGTAAACATAAGTCCGAATGCAGTTACATGAACAACTTGTTTCACTGCATATCTCATAGTTGATGTTGTCCCCAAAGCAGTGGTTTCCGTCACGTGAAGGCCACGGATTATCACAGACTCGGTCACGTCTTCGCAGACCCAATCCGCACGTGACACTGCACGTGCCCCAATCGCTCCACGCGCTCCATCCGCCATGCGCTATACATGTAAATAGACACAAAAAGTTACAACAAAAAATATGTAAAAAGCAACCATCCGTTCTTGCTCCAGTGACGTTTGCTTATTATCCAAACAATTTACAAAGCGACTTGATACAGCTTGATACAAACTTAGATGAGAAGTAAATGGTTCTCTTATTGTAAAAACAATCGATTTAATCTTTATACAACAATTAAAAAAGTAATAATGATGAAGTTTGCGAATGTGTAATGTTGTATATGGATGTATCGATTGCTTGCACAGCCGTTTGATACAACTTACTTGGACATCTGGAGAGTAAACATTCTCCGATGTTTTGTGACGGTCCCTGACAGTCGTCCCCTCCATTGAGTGGTGTTGGATTATTACACTGTCTGTCCCTGGTCATGGTCCCGTTGCCGCACGTGACGTCACATACACTCCACGCGCTCCACACCGACCAATCGCCATGAACTATAAATAACGAGGGAACCTTATTGTATAAAACGTAATACTAACGATCTAATGTTCACTTTATCATGTTACATTTGTATAAGTATAGACATCGAATTTTATATATTTTATATATATATACATGTTAATATCTAGATGGAATTTGTTTCTGTCCATCGACGGGTTTGAACATGATTTCAGTGGAATCAAAAAGTCAGACGTTAAAGCGTTATTGACAGTATATATGTATTATTATTAATAATACGTACAGTTTTCCAACAAGTAGAAGTTTTGACTTGCATAATACTGTCCTAATTTGTTTTGAACATACCTTGATATAAACAAATCAGTCGTTATTAGCTCATTTGCAACTAAATTCCAATTAACTATTTTATTTACTCACCTACGCTACATAATCCACAAAACTTCCTGCAGTACTGATACGCATTGTGGGGATCTTTGCAAGCGCCGAATGTTGCATTGAAGACGTCGCAATTCTGCAGCTGATCAACGCATGCTATAAAAGATTAATCATGGTATTCATGGTAATTACGCGTTTAGTGCACAAAGTAGAAGTACGTTTTTAAAGTATCTCAGTGCAATGTATTTACGCAGCAATAGAAGCAAATCTATATAATTTAGTATATAGTTTGCTTTAATTTAAAAATATAACCACTATGTTCTGGTGTAATATAATATGACTACCTTATTTAAAAACCACGCTTGCAATCCTTAAGGATTATTCGCTAAACTCACCATATGAAGTGGTATGTTCCAGCAGAAAACCTGAAGTCCGAAAGAGATGTGTTTTTAGCAAAGCAGTTATTTACAAAGTTAAACGCAAATTCTAATGCAGTTTATAACCATAGCAATTCATTCAAAATGCATTTACCTGACGAATGGTAGCTTGTTAAAACGAACACGAAGGCAAACACTGAAAGTGAAAATATATTAAGTACACTCATAATAAAATTGGAATTTGTTCTACTAATATTAGAAGAAGATCCGTATAATCCCAATAGAGCATGTACATAAGCATGCATTTATTGTGTTAAAAATGTATGAAGTTCAAAACAAATCTCAAGCTATTTTTTACAACAATTCGTTCCGCACGTTGCTTGAAAAAAAATCAATTCATATTTCTTCTTTCACTTGTATAATAAGCCTTTTAAGTTCACCTCTAATGATATGATAACTCATGACTTGATTTTCAAATTCGGCGTACTCTTTACTCATTGCTACAGATACTCAAGACTTTATATGTTAGCACTTTTATCTAACCTCGTTTTTGTCGCAATTGCGTTACTAGAAGAAATAGCAATTCACTTAACATCAAAACCATGTATTTCAAAACCATATGGGCTGAGCTGTTAAAAAAAATAATATTGGTGTTATGTATAAGTCTTCAATTTGGAAAACTGGCTTTAATGTTGATGACTTAAACAAACAAAACATCGCCTGTGCTTCCTAATACCAGCGTTGCTGGGTAGATAATAGTACTAATTGGTTTGACGTTGTTTTTAAGTTGAAGTTGTAATGCGTTACCAATGTTAGATTAAAATATTAAGACAATTTAAATATTGCTTACATAATTATAAAATAATCACATTGCAACTGTCAACGAGGGAGAACCCTTAGGGACAGTTTAATGATACTTGTGTCGTCTGAAATGGCCTGCGTTCGAATCTTGAACCGATATGTTAATGTTTATATCTACAAGCTCTGTGCACCTTGAGCAATGTTATATAACTAATATTTCAAACCGGATGTTTACCAAGACGACATAAATTATGGCGCATTCACTGTGTACATGTCGTTACGATTTACACCGTAGTACTTACTGTCTATATTCAGGCAATTAAAGTGGTCTTCTATTTATAAAATTTCTTTTCTTTATGAATTGTTAAAACGATTGTATGTACATTAAAACACATGTATACTAATGAAATACAGTTTCCGTCGTTATTGCGCCTTTTTGTTCAGGAGAATAATTGATATATAAATCGTGTTAACCATTATGACCTTTTGTTTGTTTATATGCATTACATATATATACATCTGTGTGATGTGATCGCAGCCATATTCACATCATCATCTTTTTTAATGTTTTTAATTCAAGGGTTTCTTTTTTGTTGCAGTTGTATTCCTTGTTCGTCGTGAATACTACAATCGCGTTAATACACGCTTATCACTCAACATTGTCTGGTGCTTCATTACCGCGATATCCGCGTTCCATGATCGCGCTGTTTAAAATCTGCTGCATTTTTTATTGACGTTGAAAATAAAAAAAATAAAAAAAAATAGTTGAACCCATCATTCTGGTACGTTCTTTTATCTATGCGTCGTCTGGCTTTTATTGTAGAGCGTAAGGAATGTTGTTTCAACTCGTTCGTTTAATAGCTGAGAGTGCATAAATCCTTATATGTGAACATCCACCTCAACGAGGCGTTACTTTCTAGATAACGTGACTGTTTCATTTACAGCAAAATCCATTCCCGTACATATTAGCACATGTCATGCAATATTTATTGCACATTTATACATTTAACTCTACTTACAAGAACACGAACACCTGTAAAATAAACCACGTGTTAATGATTTTATGAAAATTCCACAGGCGCTCGATGGCAATGACTCAATCATTCGACTATTCGTTGTGACTTTTTTTTTAAATGCAGCTGCTGTCGTGATTTTTATGAACCTGTTTATGATTATGCATAAACATACTAAATCAATAACAAAACAAATAAAAAAAAAGATAGTTCGACTATGTATAAGGTAATCCACTCGCCATTTTAAAAAGCAACGGAAGTGCGCCGTCACCCCGCTCGCTTATTGCAATGCGCGCGCAGGCCGGGAACCTCGCTCGGGAACAGTTAACTGTTAAACTACTATATTTCTCGGTCATTGTCTCTTTAATACACGGTTTCCATGTCCGATCTTGCTTAATTATTTCAATATTTAATATGTCCTCTCTCAATTTATATAGAGACAATGACCGAGAAATATGATAGTTTAACAGTTAACTGTTCCCGAGCGAGGTTCCCGGCCTGCGCGCGCATTTCAATAAGCGAGCGGGGTGACGGCGCACTTCCGTTGCTTTTTAAATTGGCAAGTGGCTTACCTTGTCAATAATTATATACATAGTCGAACTATCTTTTTTTTTAAGAAGACGTTTTGTCGGAAGATTTGTATTGATTTAGTATGTGTACGCATAATAATAAACAGGTTTATAAAAATCACGGCTGCAGCTGCATTTAAAAAAAAAGTCACAACTGATAGTCGAATGATTGAGTCATTGCCATCGAGCGCCTGTGGAAAATTCTTGATTGATATGCACATATGTCATACATGAAAACAAATTGTGTCTTAAGGTTTTGCAAGATGTATAAATGTGATAAGACGAATGCTAGGTATTTGACGTTGTATGAGTTCTACTGTATTTACCATAATACATATTTATATGCCACGGTGATGGGCTATCGATTGCATGCATCAGCTAATATGTGGGTATCCATATTCATTGTGGATACAGTAATATGCCCGTATACTTGATTTGGTAATATATTTGCTTAGTTTATTGTAAGTGGACAAATGGAAGACCTATGGCCGTTATTATACTGTACATGTATGATCATATATACTTGTATATAAGTTATTCTGTCAATCTTAATGTTAAAAAACGAACTTTCACAATTACATCGTTTGAACAAAACAAAAGCAAACGACGAGTAAAACATCCAGTGCAATATATAGCATAGTTGATGTACTAGTTGTTTCTTCTTTCGAAAAAAGTAATACACCTATGCTTGAGGTGGCATTTTTTTTTTTCACTTAACGTGTTTATGTATATCAAANGAGACCGGAAAATCTATACTGGTACGTTTTGCTAATTTCTGTATTAATGCATTTAAACTTAGAGCCGAAAATATATAGAGAATATTTTTTCCCCTTATTGTTTTGTATAAGATATCTAGCTGCATATATGTTTCCCAATCAATAACGGATGTTTGAACTTTCACTCAACTTTGTTTAAAAAATAAGAGCCTTCTCTTACATATTCCTTTCTCACAAAATTCATATTTAAGTAAAAATGCATTAAAAAAATTGTTTTTCATTTGACGCATGTTTATTTATTAATTTCTTGATTGTTATTTTGACGATGAGCTGTATATGCTTAAGTCATAAATAAACTATCTGTTCTGTTCTGTTCTATATCCAAGAGAGTAAAAATAAATAGACGTCGATGCGTCAATCTGTAAAGCGTTTCCCCGGTTTAAGTAAATCGTGCAAGATGTTCGGACAATTTAGCCCCCATGAAATCTTAATGTGGATCGGATCCTGTTAATAATTTCATATAACACTTCACCACTTAATAACCTTCCACACAATCGACCGTTCGACTATATGGTTCTCTTTGTTTCACTAAAGTTGAACACAATGTAATACAGCCCAGGAATTCGACACGTGAATAAACCGGAATGGGTATTGTAGTCATTTATATAATTCAGTATGATGGTTATACACATGAAGTATCTTTAATTCTCACCTAAAACATAGCAAAGCACGTGAACATTGTTTATTGCAATATAAGAACATGTATTTAATTGTACTGTACATACACGTTCATTTAGGATTATGTAGGTTCATTGTAGTTTCATACCACACAGAAAAAAACATGTATGTAATACGGAACGGTTTACTAACGGTTTCAAAGCCAATTGTTTGAATAGAATGGAACACCTGTATAACGTGTATTGTACTGAGGACGCTTAACGAATCAATATAGTTGTCACTATTTTATTGCATATTTGAGGTAAAACATTATCTTTATACTTAACTGTGTTTTTTTACGCGATAAATGTTAAATATTGATTTTAGATGGACACTCATAATGATTTCCCTGTCGATTTTCGGATACGTTTATTTAAGACAGGTTTATAAACAAGATTTTATGTTCAGAAAATTGCATAGAGAAATGTGTTTATGACATGAGCATCATTGGTAATCTATTTATTATATAATATGTTTTCTTGGATGTATTTTTTATCTTTATGCTGAAGTCCAAGCCTTGGTTGGGCAATATGGACACAGATGTTATCTGACGCGACAATCTATAAAATTGCTTCTGTAGACTAGTAACTGTACTTTAACATGTATAGTCTTCTGTATTTATTGTATATATCATCTGCTTAAAATACTGTTCCTGTTACTTTAACATGTTGCTATGGTTAGTTCTTTCTGTAGCGTTACTTGCAATTTTTATGTCCCCCAGTCTATAATGGGGGACATATTGTTTTTGCCCTGTGGCCAAAAAAAAATAGGTCCGTTTCCGGACTCCTCGGAAAAAAAACAGGGTCGGTAGGTAGGG
>VMBQ01009176.1:0-27411 GCA_007657795.1 Dreissena rostriformis
GTTGTACTCTGGTAAGCTCACTATGAGCATGTTGTACTCTGGTAAGCTCAATATGAGCACGTTGTACTCCCGAAAGCTCACTATGAGCATGTTGTACTCTGGTAAGCTCACCATGAGCACGTTGTACTCTGGTAAGCTCAATATGAGCACATTGTACTCTGGTAAGCTCACTATGAGCATGTTGTACTCTGGTAAGGCTCACCATGAGCACGTTGNGTTTGAATTAGGGAGCGGACAAGCTTGTTCCGCCCGCCCGTTAGCCAGCCCGCCCGCATTCGCCAATCTAATAAACAGTTTTTTTCCTTCGGAAAACCTGGTTAAAAATAGCTCCATGACATGGCAAGTTTTAACCCAAGGAGCACGATTTTAACAAACCTGGTAGAGGACCACAACATGATGTTACATGCCAAATTTTAAACCTCTTAATTTTAATGCCTTGTTGTTTTAGAGAAGATTTTTAAGTCATTTGATTATACAAGTCTATATTAATGCAGTGAAACCAGGGCATGAATTGAACAATTTAGTTGAAACCCCTAGAATATGTTACACCAAAATATTTAAGACCTGACTCTTGTGGTTTCAGAGACTTCGGATGATTTCATTTTTAAACTATATTTTTAGCTCTGGTGACCAAATAATACAATAGACTGAATCAATTTTATCATGTATAAAAAGGATCTTGAAAGAAGGTCACCCAAGAGTCATTCCTGTGAAGTTTCAAAAAAAAAATCTGCTCGTAGGTTCAGGAGAAGTAGTTTGAAGACACATGTTACGGAATTACAGACGACAGGGTTTCCTAATAGCTCTCTATGATAAGTCATGATCCCTCAGATGACCTAAAAACATACTCATATTCTAAATAACCCATTTGTTTATTTAACTGTAGATTAATGTTTACGTATAATGGCCACAATGCATATTGTTCTCTGATATTTACATTTACAGTCTCAGACCTTTGAAGTGTGTAAAAGACCTGGTGCTATGAAGAAGGGCTTTTTCCGAACACTTGGAATATACATGTTAACCACATCAAAAATAGTCATAAAAATAAGCAGCACCCAATGGCCAATGATCAATAAAATAAGTGGTAAGCCCAAATATTTTCTGAGACAGGTCATTATTTGCTCTGTACCAAAAGTATTAACAGAACGAGGTTGGGCAACCATGGCTAAAACGTAAGTTTCTAACCCTGTGAACAGGTAACTGACTAAATGCAGTATTAAACTATTAACCACAGGGAACTGACTAAATGCAGTATTAAACTATTAACCACAAATAGAAATGAGCTGCGCTCTGTGAAAAGGAAGTTTAATGCTTGTGCGTAAAATGTCGTCCCAGATGAGCCTGTGCAGTCCACACAGGCTAATCGTGGGAGACACTTTCCGCCTAAACTGGATTTTTGCTAAGAAGAAACTTTATTTAATATAATAAAAGCGGAAAGTGTCGTCCCTGATTAGCCTGTGCAAGCCACAGGCTAATTTGGGACGACATTCTACGCACATGCATTAAACTCCCTTTTCACAGAGCGCGGCCTAAATGTTGCCGATATACAATGTCAGAATCCAAGTTCTGCAAAATCTCGTAAGTTCCTGTCAGACAAATGGTCCAATTGCATAAAGGTTAGACAGCTGGTCAATATGTCAGTAATGCATGCTGGTAACAGTAGTGAATTGTATTTTTAAAATATTTTTTCATCAGACATTTTTTCTGACAGCAACCAAATGTCAGTCAGGAATTTTATTTGTGATTATTTAGAATAAAATGGATTCATACCTGGCATGTAAACCTATTTGCCCTAACCAGTTTAGTCTGATGAAATGTCAATAATGACAGTATGATCTAAAAAAAAAGATGTGTAAAAATATTTTGCTAACTTAAATTATCACATACATGTAAGTAAAAAACAAAAAACTTCTGAACAACAATCAGTATAATTATTTTGAGACCACTCTCTCTCCTGCATGTATCCTCATGTGTGTCTTCAAGTTAGCATTGACATTACATGTATATTCACACACCTTACACTTGTACGGTCTCTCTCCTGTATGTATCCTCATGTGTCTCTTCAAGTTAGAATTGACATTACATGTATATTCACACTCCTTACACTTGTACGGTCTCTCTCCTGTATGTATCCTCATGTGTGTCTTCAAATGATCACTCTCGTTACATGCATAACCACACACCTTACACTTGTACGGTCTCTCTCCTGTATGTGTCCTCATGTGTGTCTTCAAGGTACCACTCGCGTTAAATGCATAACCACACACCTCACACTTGTACAGTCTTTCTCCTGTATGTATTCGCATGTGTTTCGTTAAGTTACCATTTGTATTACATGTATATTCACACACCTTACACTCATACGGTCTCTCTCCTGTATGTATCCTCATGTGTGTCTTCAAGTGATATCTCTGATAAAATGCTTTATCACACATCTCACACTTGTACGGTTTTTCTCCTGTATGTATTATCATGTGTCTCTTCAAGTGACCTATCCGGTTACATGCATAACCACACACCTCACACTTGTACAGTTTTTCTCCTGTATGTATCTGCATGTGTTGCTTTAAGAGTCTACTATATTTACCTGCATAACCACACACCTCACAGGTGTACAATCTCTCTCCTGTATGTATCATCATGTGTGTCTTCAAGGTATAACTCCGGTTACATGCATAACCACACTCCTCACACTTGTAAGGTTTCTCTCCTGTATGTATCCTCATGTGTTTAGACAAGTAACTACTCTGGCTAAATGCTTTACCACACACCTCACACTTGTATGGTCTTTCTCCTGTATGTATTATCATGTGTGTCTTCAAGTAACCACTATCGTTACATGCATAACCACAGACCTCACACTTGTACGGGCTCTCTCCTGTATGTATCCTCATGTGTTTCTTCAAGTCACCACTCTGGTTACATGCATAAGAACACACCTCACACGTGAAGGGTTTCTCTCCTGTATGTATCCTCATGTGTTTAGACAAGTTACTACTCTGGTTAAATGCTTTACCACACACCTCACACTTGTACGGTCTTTCTCCTGTATGTACCCTCATGTGTGTCTTCAAGGAGGTGCTCTGGTTACATGCTTTACCACACACCTCACACTTGTACTGTCTTTCTCCTGTATGTATCCTCATGTGTGCCTTCAAGTGACCACTCCGGTTACATGCATAACCACACACCTCACACTTGTACAGTTTCTCTTGTGTATGTATCTCCATGTTTGTCTTCACGTGACTACTATTACCAGCATAAGCACACACTTCACCCTCGTCCTTCTTTTCAACAGTATTTTCTCTGTTTCTCTTCTGTAATATTGTACTTATTAATTGCTGTTCATAGACACTTTGACAAATGTCACTTTTAGTAGGTTTAACATTTGGAATAGTGTTGAGATTATAGTTAATAGTTGTGTGATTAAAATGTTTTGAATACTTTTTCAGATATTTATGATCATTTTTTCGAAGCCACTGATCCAGAACTTGTAGATCATTGGATGTCAGTTTATCGCCACCATGCATTCTCCTCAAATGACGCACACAGGGGACTGCAGTTGCAAATGATGTCTTGCAGTACACACATTGGTAAATTTCTGAAAAATATCAATATTAACATGCTTTTCCGGAGACATTTTAAAATAAAAATACTCATAATGTATTAAATTTGAAACCGGATTATATGTTTTACTCCTATTGACAAAACAATAATATAAAAAAAAAACATCGATGAATTAATCTTTAAGAGTGAACACTTATGTAATCTCATGATAACATGTCAAAACAGATAACGAACCTTTTCCATCAACATATTTAGGTCTGAAGAAAAAGTTCTTGTCTCTGATGAGGCCAAGTTCTCTGGCGTATTCATCTCCGTACCAGACAAGAAGTTCGTCTCCTAAAGCAATTAAATTTACTATTATATTCATTATTTATCAAATTAAGAAAGTGTTCAACTTTTTTAAGTTACACTTTATTCCATAGGTAGACGTTTAATACCCCACTGTTATTTCTGGAAGAAAAAAAAATGTGCATATGTGTTAATATAATATTAGTATTTTATTCTTCTCAACATAATGTGGTTTTGATTCTAAGGCTGAAATAAAGGACAGGTTTTAACTCAAAGTATTTGTTTTTGTTATTTATGAATTTTCTTGATATCTGTAAAATTATGTCTGATTTAAATGGTATCGAAGAGGGCAAGCAGGTAAATTTCCACATAAAACTAACCTCTATTTGTTCATATGCTCACAATTGCTGTGACATAAACTCAGACGAAACAATATAAAGAAGTGANGCCGAAATTCAATGGACTGGAAAGAAATTGAACTTGATCTGTTAGTCATGCAAATAGGCTCACACACCAAAAATCAAGAAAAGAAATCAAGAAAATATCTGAAAGCATTTAGGAAAAAAGTCCAGAAACGGAATGCCGGACAGACAGATTACTGACGGACACACTACGTGGGGAATGAATAACCAAGACAACAAACCTTCCCCATTGACATATTTAGGTCTGAAGAGCAAGTTCTTGTCTCTGATGAGGCTAAGTTCTCTGGCATATTCATCTCCATACCCGACCAGTACTTCCTCTCCTGTAGCAATAGAATTATTTACAAGTTATATAAGAAAAATGTGAAAATGTACAATTTTGTATGTAACACAAATTCATTAGCTGGACTTTTGTCACAAACTCAACTAACACACAAGAGATATTTCTGAAAAATGTGCATGTGTGTTAATTTGATTAACATTGCTTCTACTTTTCAAGTTTAGTCAAATTATGTCCAGCGGTTCAGGAGGTGATGGCATTTATAGAAAAAGCTGACAGACACACGCACACATGTCACAGACGGATGACAGACATAATCTTACCCTGAAATCTCACCATGAGCAGGTCAGTCAAAATTCAAAATCCTGTTTCAAAATGAGTTGAATATACGTTTAAGGAGAAATGGCGTGGCAGCTTTAAAACATAAAGTCATACAATTCAAATACCATAAAGTCAAAGACATGGAAACATTTTTATGTCCCCCAGTCTATACTGGGTGACATATTGTTTTTGCCCTGTCTGTTTGTTTGTTGGTTTGTTTGTACAAACTGTAACATTTGGCCATAACTTTTGCAATATTGAAGATAGCAACTTGATATTTGGCATGCATGTGTATCTCATGGAGCTGCACATTTTGAGTGGTGAATGGTCAAGGTCAAGGTCATCCTTCAAGGTCAAATATATGGGTCAAAATCACTCAAAAGGGGACATAGTGTTTCACAAACACATCTTGTTTTTAATTAAAAAAAAATTTGGGGGGGAATGGAGAGATGGAGACGTAGACTTTACAGATAAAGAATCTCGGTAAATTAACCTTTTGATTTTTTCTTTCTTTCCACATCTGGGGTCCACTCTTCATCACTATCGGTGTCCGACTTGTCCATGCACACATTTTGACTATGCGCAGCCTTGGCCACCTTAGCATGATAGGCAAGACCCTTCATGAAATCTGGTTTGACGGCCGGAAGACCTGTTTGAATAGGTATATATGAGACACTGGGCCTGATAATCAGGAACCTTCGTAAAAACTGGTTTTATGGCTGGCAGACATGTCAAAATAAATATGTCTTACTATTTTTACCTCATAGACGGGACCCTTCAAAATCTAGTTTCATGGCTTGTAGATATGTTAGAATAAACATATCTGACACAGTGCTCAAGCTAGGATTTGAAAAGGGCAGGGGGCATATTTTTTTATAAGGGCACTTTTGAGCATACACTTTTTTCTCAAATGGCACTTTAACGCAAGCGGTCGTATCCTCCAGGATGTTCCCTGTTGCATATTATAATATAATATTTCCTTTATTACTAAACAATGTGAATAAAATGTCAACAATAAGGAAGAAATCAATAACAGTGTAACAAGATTATTTTATTTTTTTAAGAGGACATATTAAAAGGGCAGGGCGGGGCCTCGGAACGGCAGGGCGCGCCTTGCCATTTAGGCCTAGCTGGAGTACTGGATCTGAAAACCTATGCCAAAAAGGTGGGATAGTACATGATCATGAAATGAGGTCCATAACACAGAATTGCTTAGTGATATGAGATACATACTATACAAATGAGACGTCATCTCATATTCAGTGTGACATACCATTCCCTTATAAAGCATAATACATAATGCCATAGTTCTGTTTGATATACAATACCCCTATAAAGTATAGGGGTATTGTATATCAAACATTTTTATATATTATTAATATATGTCAGGCCTTTCCTACAGGTCCGTTAAACGGACCCATTCCCAAAGCAAAATTGTAGAAAATATTCCCAATTTGAAAATAAACAAGGGACAAAATTGTCACAAAACCAGGTTTTCAATTTGAAAAAAAAAGTCTGTTAAATGGAGACAATTCAAAATGTGCATTGTTACTGATTGTTCCAAGTTACCTTGTGTCAAATTCAATCTATGTTCTCAAAGTGTGACCTTGACCTTGGAGATATCGACGTACATGTAATTCTTTCACATGACACATCGTCCAATGAGGTGAACAAATGTGCCAAATGATTTTCAAATCTCACAATGAACGACATAGTTACAAATGTACCAAGTCATTTTAAAATCTATCGATAAATGACATAGTTATGGTCCGGTCAAACTTTTCCCGCCCGCCTGCCCGCCCGCGGACATTCGCCAATCTAATAACCAGTTTTTTCCTTCGGAAAACCTGGTTAAAAATCCAAATGTCCATAAAAAATTGTTTTTTTTTAGTAAAAAAAGAAGTGCTTAATGATTATTATATCTCAATTTTATTTCAATTACATATAACAAAGTATGTAACTATAATTTATATGATGTTATTCTTATATTTTGAATTATGATAAAGAGTTATATTGAATTAGTTTCCCTAATTTAGTGAATTTTTCGTGCTTACAAATTCCCAAATCTCAAAATTGCATTTTTCCCAAAATTGCCGGGAAAAAGCCTGCATGTACAGTAAAAACTCTTAACGTCCACCTCGGTATTACGACCAACTCGCTACAACGACCACCATTTTTTCAGTCCCGATTGGTTCCTTCTATATTTCAATGGTCATTACACTCACTTATCTGACCAACCCGCTAATCCGCTATTACCACCACATTATTCAGTACCAATCAACGAAATTGCTCTAAATTGTACATCATCTGATAAATCTGTATTATATTTGATACCCATATATAATACATAATCCCATAGTTCCGTTGGATATTCGATACCCATATAATACATAATCCCATAGTTCTGTTTGATATACCAAACCCGTATAAAACATACATCATCTGATAGTTCTCTGTGTGATATACAATACCCATATAATACATAATCCCATAGTTCTGTTGGATATTCAATGCCCATATAATACATTATCCCATAGTTCTGTTCGATATTATATACCCATATAATTCATTATCCCATAGTTCTGTTCGATATTATATACCCATATAATACATAATCCCTTAGTTCTGTTCGATATTATATACCCATATAATACATAATCCCAACTATGATAGTTCTGTTGGATATTCAATGCCCATATATCAGATGATCACATAGTTCTGTGTAAAACAATAGTCACTTATGTTCAACAGTCCTGAACTTACTATTCTTGAGGATTTATCATTATACTTATAATAAATAATCTCATAGTTGCGGGTGATATAATACAAATACACATGAAAATTGAAATATATGTAAACTTAAAATTGAAACAAGAGAAGTGGCAATGCCAANATAACACATGATTCTGTAATTCTGTGTGATATATAATACACATATAACACATGATCTCATAGTTCTGTGTGATAAACAATTCCCATATAACACATGATTTCATAGTTCTGTGTGATATACAATACCCATATAACACATGATTTCATAGTTCTGTGTGATATACAATACCCAATGTGACATCATATACTACAGCTTTTGAGAACTTTAATAAATAACAATACCTCTTGCTGAAGAACCCCTGGGCTTGACTACGCCTCTGGACAAACCTTGACCTCGAACCCTCTTTAGTGCCGGAAGAGTTGAATGATAGCTCTTGCTTTTTCTTTTGTTCCTTTTAATGAATATATCTTCAAAGTCATCAGAACAACATTCACCAGATTCTGTTGCCGCATTTGTATTCACTTCCTTGGATGTCACAAATTCTGCCATTTTAGAACTAACCGGCAAAGGCATATCATTGCTCTGTCTGTCAGAAACGACTTGTGATATATTGGACTTTAAATCGCATCTGATAAATCGCACATATGGATTCATTGGTAAAAGTGTAACGCTTTGGTCCATACTGTCTGTTACATCACTTGACAAACCAATTGACTGATTTGTAAAAATGTCCTTTTTAATGGATTTATCACCACAATCCCTTTCACCCCTAGCATCAGTAGATCTATAACTGGCAGCTATCACTGAACTGCTCATTATGGAAGGGCTTTCACTGGTAGGCAAAACATGAACTAGTGAGGTGCTCAAAGCATTTGCCTCAGTTTCGGAAGCCAAATGATTGACAGGAGTCAAATCAGAGGCAGAATTTGGTAGTGTTACAGTTGGCATAATCTGCCCATGTTTAAAATCTAGCAAAACTTCTTGAGAATCAAACTGGCTAAGTTGCACATCGTTTAAAACGCTCAGCTTGTGGTCCTCAAGGACTTGATCACCAGAATCCTGTATTTCATCAAACACTGGTTCCGTCATGGCCCCATATTGTGGGGTCTTATTTGTGGCTACCAGTTGTGGCTGCTGTTGTTGATAGTGTTGGAGCTTTGCACTCTGAGGTGCAAGGCTTGGCAGAGGAACATTCGCTTCCTGGCCAGTGTTGGTAGGCTGGCTGTCGACTGAAGGAACTGATGCATATACAACAGATGGCACAACCGTTGGACTGGGGATATTAATATCCTCAAGCTGTTCTTTTGACAAAACATTGTGTGCTGTATATGCATTTAAATCGGCAGTCTGCTTTCTGTTCACACAAACTGAATTGACGCCATCTTGTTTTGTGACATCTTGATGCATAACTACACATTCCGTCCATTCTGATTTTACACATGCCAAGGTGAAGCCATCTTGTTTGTTGTGATCTTCATCCATCTCTAAATATCTTGTTAGTTCTGATTGTTTATGTACTACCGGTAAATTGAAGCCATCTTGTTTGTTGTGATCTTGATCCATCTCTAAATATCCTGTTTGTTCTGATTTTACATGTTCTAAATTGAAGCCATCTTGTTTGTTGCTATCTAGACGTATCTCTAAATATCCTTTTTGTTCTGATTGTTCATGTACTAAATTGAAGCCATCTTGTTTGTTGCTATCTTGGTGTATCTCTTCCCCTAGAACCTGTTCTGATTTGGCACATGCAGCATAAAAACCAACAGCTGTATTATACCATTCATCAGTCTCTATTTTGACACAAACAGAGTTTAAGTTTTCTAGTGTTTGGTCTGAATTTAAGGTCTCCAAACCTACCCTAGCTGATGTAGAGTTTACATCATTTTGGGTTGTCGAACTAAATTCCATCATAGTCTTGCTTTCCTTGTCACTTTCCATGGAATTGCATTCTGTATCTTGCTTTCTTCTTTTGTACTTTTAAGAGGCCGCCAGAAAAGGACTTTTCTGTGTACGTTTCATTCTGGAAATGATTAACAGATAAAAATGTTCATTCAGAATCAGATACTTGAGGCAGATATAAAAACAATACAATTGCCAACCTTTCACAACATTTGTAAATGTCGCCAATGGCTTGACAATTGCAATCATAAAGTGAAGCATTCTTAAACAAGAGTTCCGCAGTGGGAGACATATGCACCCAAAACAGGGCCTTGATTTTCACACTTATTGTGACAGTGACCTTGACCTTTGACCTTGTGACCACAATTTCAATAGGGGTCATCTACTGTCCAAGGCAAATGCACATGTGAAGTATCAAGTTAATCGGTCAATTGGATTGACAAAATCATGATCGGAAACGATTTTTACACTCATTGTGACAGTGACCTTGACCTTTGACCTAGTGAACCCAATTTCAATAGGGGTCATCTTCTGTCCAAGGCAAATGCACATGTGAAGTATCAAGTCAATCTGTCAATTGGTTGACAAGTTTTTGATCGGAAACAATTTTCACACTTATTGTGACAGTAACCTTGACCTTTGACCTAGTGACCCCAATTTTAATAAGGGTCATCTACTGTCAAAGGCCAATGCACATTTGAAGTATCAAGCCAATGGTCAATTCGTAGACGAGTTATTGATCGGAAACAATTTTTACACTTATTGTGACAGTGACCAGGATCTTTGATCTAGTGACCCCAATTTCAATAGGGGACATTAACTGTCCAAGGCCAATGCACACGTGAAGAATCAAGCCAATCAGTCAATCCGTTCACAAGTTATTGATAGGAAACGAACTGGTCTACCCACAGACACACAGACCGACAGACACACAGACCGACCGACAGACTGACCGACCTTCATCCAGCAAAACAATAAACCCCCTCTTCTTCGAAGGGGGGCATACAAATAATTACATTTCATTGATTTACGTATCATCTTCTATTTTAAAAGATCAAAGAATACTAGACCTTGTTGCACAAGTGACTGATACCCCTTGACGTTGCATGTAGTAATCTGTAACAATGACAAATTTTACTCCTGGGCAGAATTTTCAAAAGAGTTCTTAGACAAGGCTTGTCACCATAGGATGACATATGCCCCCTTTTTCCACATTTTTCGAAATTTAAACGCAAACTTTAAAGTTAAAGTGTGACGGAATTTCAGAGGGACAGACGGACGGACAGTGTGATCACTATATGCCCACCTTCGGGGGCATATTATGGCAAACTCGTATTTTAAGAGGGCCTACAAGGGGAAGAGGGCATGGCCTGGGGCGTGTACCACAGACAATTAGGAGCATAAGGACGGGAAAGAGATATTCTCTATTATGTCAGCCAGCATTATTTTTTTTAATCCATCAGCATTTTATGTCCTTTGTTTTAAGTTTTATGCCTTTATAAAAACATATGTCTTTGACACAAGGGTTAAAAAAAAACGGATACGGCAATTCAAGCAAAAACAATCCTACTCTAGTCTACTGTTAGAAATATGTAACACTTTCAAGAAGACCCGTGTTTTAAAAATGTGTGTGTTTGAACACATTTCTTGTTTAGGATTGTTTTAGATCAATAAAGACAATATATGTTGTATTAATTGGAATTAAGTTAACATTCTTAAACAATGCAAATAAAAAATAATTTCAATCTGCCAAATTGTATACCTTGCCATTTTGGGGATAGGGAATTTTTTTGCGCGAAAAGTCTACTGATTTGGGAAAAACTAACTCTTTATAATAATTTAAATTAGAAGAACAAAATCATATAAAATATATAGCTATTAGCTTTGTTAGATGTATTTGAATTAAAATAAAGATATAATAATCATCTAAATTTAAAAAGAAAATGATAACAAAAAAGTGTTTTTTTTTAAATGGGGAAAAAAATAATCAAATTGGGAATGTTTTTACAATTTCGCTTTGGAAAGGTCCGTTTTACGGACCTGTAGATACGCCTGGAAAAGGCCTGGGAAATGATTGATGATCCTGCTAAAAACATGTTATTTATGAATAAAACTACAAGTGTTTTCAAAGCAGTCAAGTCAAAGATTTATTATACACTCTGAACGGTTCATTCCTTTATCAGTCCTGATAACAACAATACCCGTTACGTACCTGTCAATGTGGAGCAGTAGTTAAACCTCAACAGTTAACTAGAGCTTTGTCACAGACATGACCAATACCGCCACATGAAGAGCGGATGAAAAGTACTTGAAATAGGTAACACCATGCTAAATGTGTAAAACGCACTAAGTGACCTCCCTGACCTAGTGTTTTGCCCGGCATGGCCCATGTTCGAACTAGAGATCATCTAGATAAAACTTCTGACCAACTTTGGTGAAGAACGGATGATAAATACTTGAAATAGAGAGCGGACACCATACTGAATGTGTAAAACGCATTATGTGATCCGTGACCAAGTTTTTCAAACATTGCCTAAAGATCATCTATATAAAACTTCTGACCAAGTTTGGTGAAGATCGGAAGTAAACTACTTCAATTAGAGAGCGGACACCATGCTCAATGTTTAAAACGCACTAAGTGACCCCGTGACCTAGTTTTTGACCCGGCAAGGCCCATGTTCAAACTTGGCTTTAAGATCATCTAGATAAAACTTCTGACCAAGTTTGGTGAAGATCTGATGAAAACTACTTGAATAAGAGAGCAGACACCATGCTGAATGTTAAAAAAACATACTAAGTGACCCGTGACCTAGTTTTTTGCCCAGCATGGCCCATGTTCGAACATGGCCTAGAGATCATCTATATAAAACTTTATGATTCCGCAGATAATCGATAGCATTTTTTTGAATTTGGAATATTCAGATTTGTCGATTGCAAAAACTTACACATTTGAATGAACTGTTGACATGTTTGAAACTTGGGATTAATACCATTATTATGTGAGCACACCACATCATGTAAGTTGTGTTAAATTGCGTATTAGTAATATATTTATGATCTGTTAGTGGTAAATAACCGTTATATATGCTAGAAAATAGTTAATGTTGCTAATTTTACCTATTAAACTTAAAGTGCCGCCTAGATTCCTGGCAGTAAACTTTCTATGGTAAATCGTGTAATCAGTTGCAACTCCCAGCAACCCGGAGGGTCAATAGCTGGGAGTTGGATTATTGCAACTAGAACACCTGTATAAAGTGTAAAACATGGCTTTCGAGTAAATATGTTTTTTTTAGCGAGTACAGCATGAATAAATTATTTAGTATAATGTAACCTTTATAAATCAAAACACAGACAAAAAAAGCCAGATGGCTTATCAGGCGTTATTAGCAAATGCATTATAAAGCATTTCTACGTGAAGGATCGATCTGAAATTTGGCATGCACATTGAAAATAGGTTAAAAATCACCAAGACGCACCTATTTTTCGGGATTTAAACAGTTTAGGTTGTCTTACATCGATACCTTTCCGTCCGCAAGTTGCACGAAAGACAGCGTCCGGTCTACTCCGTAGGCCACAATCCACTAGTTAACGCATTAATGTACCGGAAATACCAAAATATACACGAAAGAAGATCGACCGAATGTTTACGAAACTATTCAAATTCATTTTATATCACACTGCTGGAGAATTAATCTCCTACAACTTGAAATATAATATTGTTGACAAAATTGTTTAAGGTCGAAATTAACTCATCTCACTGACAGCATTGGTCTCGGTTCATGGCAACTGAATCGGTAAATATTCGCGGGCGGCTTCAACAGAATAAATTATGGTTTCTAATCATTTGTCTAGGCTCTCGCGTTTTTCATTGGTATTTGGAAGACTGTCCCCTAATCAACGTGAACGCTTTTAACTGTATACAATAATCATATTTACATACTTGATCTCTTAGATTGTGTTGTGTTTAGCGCGTGTGGTTGGCAACATATATTTTTAGTAAACCCGATCTGTTTTTGCAAGATTCGAATGCTAAAATATGTTGAAGGCCTTCCAATATACAACCACAATCCACTTTAACACGATATGCGTTCTAGTTCCATATACAAATAGGGGTGGTGGTGAAAATATTTCCAAAGAATTCAGAAATCTTGCGGGTTGTTCAGAGACCCCATTTGACTTTAAATAGTTCCGAAGAATTCAGAAATCATGCTGATTGTTATCAGACCTTATGACGTACTATACAGTTATTTCATGGATGCGCGGTGAACAGTCAAAACTGTTGTCCCACGGTATCAGGGATGACTTTGGAACTGTTGCCCGAGGCCGATAGACCGAGGGCAACAGTATATAAATATTACATGTCTGACAGGGTGACATTAAATTTGTCAACTTGAGGAAATACTGTCAACCGAGGCGAAGCCGTGGTTTACAGTATTTTTCCTCAAGTTGAAAAATTACTGTCACCCTGTCAGACACGTGTTATTGATTTTATTATACCGAAAAACTATTCAAACATGAACAATTTATATGAACCATGAACAATTTTAATATTCAATAATTATATTTAATTTTAGCAATGAACAACCATTAATATTTTGATAACAATAATAAAAGTACACTGGTTAACACAGTCAATTTCTTATCGCAGAAAATAAGAAAATCAATAGTTAAACAGTATTAAGTACTCAGTATGTCTCCTAAAGTGTTTTCGGATTCGAACAAATGTTCTTTTTATTTTATGTTTTTTTTTTAACCTTTATTTACATTGCAAAAGAGTTCAACTGGAGAATTTCGCTGGAGTTATGGCCTCATTTCGTAAAAAATTATGTCATTTCGTAAAAAAAATGACGTCATTTCTCAGTAAAACGAATGGGACAGCATACTTTTTTACCATTCCGAACGTGATTGCTAAGGTTGCGGGCGACAGTATTTTTTGGACAGTAAATTTCTTCCCGCTGGGTCTGACAGTATTTCTATGTCACGATGGCCTATGGGAGTTTAGCATTGTGAATAAAAGTGAGGTATACTAATTCAAACTATTGCCCGGTCAACAGTTCGAAAAATTCACCGGTAACAGTTTAACACACTTCAACATTATTTTTTCGACGAGGAAATAGCAAAAAAATAAGTAATTATCATTTATATAAGGCATCGGGTAATAATTCATATTGTTGCGTTGTAACGGGAATCATGCGACCATCTTTTGGGCAATATGTGATAAAACAGTTCTGTGCAAATTCCGGGAAACATTGGTATGGTCTGTACGTCAGACCAAAGATCTATCAATAAACATTGATAGATCTTTTGTCAGGCTTATTATCCTGTTCGATTAGAACATCCGACTTATGGTCTATCTATCAAACATAAATGCTTGTAAACCTGTCACATCTCGTTATATATTACGCCCCAAAGATTTTTTCATATTTAGTTTTTTGTCATACTTAACTTATTACATGTATATCTAATGTTTGATATGTCCATTTCGCATATTATTATTCCAATTGATTGTAACTAGTGTTCGTTGAAATCTGTTTCAACAAACTTCTGTTGATAATTTGTTTCTCGATTAATTACTTAATGATCTATTAATTCCATTTGTTTCTATTTAACTTACACTAACACACAACTATAGTCGAGCCAGGAATTTTGATATATTTGTTATTTTTCCGATTTTTTATCTACCGGATTGTCTCGGTAAATTTGCGGTAGGGTCAAATTGGAATCTGAACATTACAGGTGCTTTTCCGTTTTCAACCAATCAAAACGCTCGATACTAATGCATATGGCGGACAATTAAACAAAGTGAACCAAAACAAAGCTTGATGGTCGAATTATTGTCAGAATACAACCAGAGGCCAACGTTTTACACGTAATTTAAGAAAGGTATTCATAATATGGATAATAAATTGTAGATTATATGCTGCCATGTTTTGTGTTCATTGTGTAAGTATCACATTTGTATCTTATAGATCTTTGTGTTGAGAACAAAAGTGGGTGGGGTAAAGTTTATAAACACAGCTGATATCGAAGTTCTGAATAAATTTAGCATTCTTAATCGAAGTTTTGAAAAAATTTAGCATTCTGAATGAATGTTTCACTATAACTGTAAGTTTAAGGACACTCTAAGTTTTCTGACTCTCTTTTTGAGTCGCAGTTACATAATCAACATGGTATCATACCAATGTGTGCAGTAATACAGGGGCCACTGTCCAGACTGCCGGAAACTTTGTCGGACCTACGTGCATGTTGGATATAAACATTCATGTGCCGATTGAAATTCATAACTTGTTGGCCTGAAATGCCCGCTAAAATATTTTCAGGTTTTCACAATATTTATATCGGCGGACTATGCACTTTGCCAAACATGAAATACTCTTGTACTCTCCTATTATTTAACCTGCTTTTAATTGCTCCAAAATCATCACAGCTTAAATCTGGATTATCTGGTTTATCCGCCTGTGTTTGATGGTTCCCTGCATCTTGGAAAGTCAAAAGGTGTTACCCGTGTAATCCCAAGTATGCATTGATCAAGCGTCGATACATTTGACAGACTTGTTATCAAGTGGTGTTTTCTGCACATTTCGATATGTAAATTTCTTCTTTTTTAGCGCTCATTGCTGTTATTCCTTATCTTTGTACTGCAGCTTTGAATAAAGATAATGGCAAAATTTTGATCTAAAATAGTATGTAACCCTTCAATTAAAGTTTACATATATACACAAATAGTACTAAATGCCTCGCATTTTTTCGGATGATCTTTTTTTTCATGAATTTTCTTTTGTCTGGCAGAATAACCTAAGGTCTGACAGAAAACTCAGACCAGTCAGACCAAATGCCTGACAGAAGGCTGTTGTGTTGCTGTAAGTCTGACTGTTTTGACAAGAACAACACTTCAAGCAATTTTGTTAACAGTAAATAAAGAGTAAAGTAAATAAAAATTTATTTTAGACAACAAATATATAATATTACTCTCAGGGGTTTTTATCTCATTTTGGGGAAAGGGCCTGGCCTTTTATTCGGGGGGAAAAAATTGCCAGATTTTGGGGAAAAAAGGAAAGTCTTAAATAATCAATTTAAAATATTTTACTGTTTCTCAACAAATTCAAGACAGTAGATAATTTAATTATGCAATATTTTTTCCGCACTGGATCAGGTTAACTTATATAATTAAAGGTTTAAAAATAGTTAGTTTTTTTTTTATAGATCTCATTGTTTTGGGGGAAATTTCTGTCAGAGGGGAAAAACGTCTATGGGAAAGGGCCAGGGCCGTCTCTGTCCATCAGGGGAAGGGGCCAGGGGCCCTCATCATGGGCTCATGAGGGGGAATTTTCGCGGAGTTTCCCTTTTATGGGGAATTTTTTTGCTTACTCTCTTATTACTATGTAACATTTGTACTGATTGAACTAAATTCATTGTTTTTTTTCATAATTAAGTATATTTGAATAGATCATTATTATTATTATTAGATGTAATTTAAATTAAATTGAGATTAATAATCATGAGACACTTCTTTGTAAAAAAAATAAAATATATGGGGATTTTTTTTCCAAAAAAGGGGGAAAAAGAATACTTTTTTGATGGGGGACGGGGCCGATATTTAATAGGCCCCAAAAAATGGAGATCGACGGCCCTGAGCGCCGATATTTGGCGGGTCTTTAAACGAAGGAAAAAAACTTTATTCTCACATATAGATAGATTTCTGGTGTGTAATTAGAGACTAATCATTACATCAAAAGGCAATTTACACATTTTTGAGGGGGGGGGGNTAGCCACATTTATTGGCCAATCTTCATGAAACTTAGTCAGAACATTTGTCCCAATGAAATTTTGGCAGAGATTGAAACTGGGTCATATGAGTTCAAAAACTAGGTCACAAGGTCAAATATAAAAAAAAACCTGTTAAAAGTCACTTTTTTGGTCCAAAATAATCTTCATGAATCAGCTTGCATTTTTTCAGAATAGTCTAGTTCCTTTGGCTTTCAGGTGAGCGCCTTAGGGCCTGATGGCCCTCTTGTTTATAGATCTCATTGATTTGGGGGAAATTTCTGTCAGAGGCAAAAACGTCTAGCGGAAAGGGCCAGGGCCGTCTCTGTCCATCAGGGGAAGGGGCCAGGGGCCCTCATCATGGGCTCATGAGGGGGAATTTTCGCGGCGTTTCCCTTTTATGGGGATTTTTTTACTTACTCTCTTATTACTACATTTGTACTGATTGAACCATATTCATTGCTTTTTTTCATAATCAAGTATATTTGAATAGATGTACTTGAAATAAAATTGAGATAAATAATCATGAGACACTTCTTTGTAAAAAAATTAAAAAATAGGGGGATTTTTTTTCCAAAAAAGGGGGAAAAAGTAAACTTTTTTTATGGGGGACGGGGCAGATATTCGGCCCCAAAAAATGGAGATCGACGGCCCTGAGGGCCGATATTTGGTTAGTCTTTAAAAGAAGGAAAAAAACTTTATTCTTACATGTATAACATTGATAGATAGATTTCTGGTGTGTAATAAAAGACTCATCATTACATCAAAAGGCAATTTACACATTTTCGAGGGGGGGGGGGTATCAATGTTTAACTTCTTTCTGTTTTGTTTCTTTTTTTTAGTAATTGCTAGTGATCTTTTTTATGTACGTATGTATCAATGGAATGTTAATTTCACCTTTTTCAAGATGCTTAGGTTACACAAAAAATGTTGCTAAATGTTGATGTTTTCGACGCCTTGTGCATGATCAGGGTTTGTTCTCTTACCAAGTTTACGGAGTTTTACCAATTTTAAGGTAAAAAAATGCTGAAATCCAATAAAATCAAGTCAATATTCTTTACTTATACTGTAACATAGCATAATTTTTATTTACATTATTTATACATAAGCACTATTGTTTTACATGTTACAAAATTAAATTACAGCAGGGAATACATTTTTTTGTAAAGATATATTTTCTAAAACATTGTGATAATAAATATAATAATGGTTGTAGAAGACCACTGCCTAAACTTCGAAATTGAAGGTTTTTATGCATTGATTTTGTTTGCTTTATATTTTACAGCAGTGATTTTTTTCACCATTTTGGGAATTGGGCCCGGTCCCTTTGGATTGGGAGTGTGCTGCAGCAAAAAAATCCTGCTCGAACAGCATTTATTTTTAGATTATGGCATCAGCCAATCAGTCATTTCTATTTCGTTTCTGTAGAGGTTTCTTAATTATGTCCTCTGTTTGTAAGCTCAAATTTGATTGGCTGACGGGTTCAAGGGCTTAATCTTAAAATAAACGTTGCTTGAGCAGGATTTTTCTGCTGCAGCAGCATTTAAGCATTTTTTTCTGCTGCAGCAGAAGTTAAAGTTTTGACCCCTTTGGTATCCCATATGGATGGAAACCTTGAATTGGGAATTTTTAGATCCCATTAGGGGAAAATATATACCTTTTTCCATTGGGAATTTTCTATGAAAAAACCCACTGTACAGCCTGTGCCTTTTGGATTGGGAAAAAAAGCGTGATAAACCATGAAATTAGGAAAATTAAAACAGTATTAATATGGTATTAAAATAAGACTATACCAATTGTTTATAAATGCATGTTTAATTAATCAAAGAATTAAAGTCCTGAATAATAAATCAATTATTGAGACAAAAGTATTATTAAGGCAGGGGGTTTTCCAGCCATTTTGGATAAACATCATATAAATTTTGGTTATATATTTTGTAGGTTGTTTAAAAAAAAATAATTGAGATATAGAGTCTAATAACCATAAGTCAAAAGACACTTCTTTCTAAAATAAAAAAAAATAAAAAAAATGTTGTTTTTTTTTAGAATGGGAAAAAAATATCCATATTTGGCAAGGGGAAGGAATGGGGTCGACTATCTGACCCGTGAGATAGGCAGAAAAAGGCCTGGGCCTGTATTCCCGTTGTATCACACATATTATTTTGTATTATAAAGACAAATCTTTTGGACACTATAGAGACCATACTTATTGCCCAATCTTCATGAAACTCATCAGAACAAATTGTCCCAATTATACATCAGCCAAGTTTTAAAAAGGGTCAACTTGGGTAAACAAAACCAGGTCACTTGGTCAAATGAAAGAAAGCCAAATCTGTAAGATATGGTTCCGGTCAATAAGGATCTTTCATGTTTCATTTCCTTCATTTTAATTGGTAAAAAATATGTATTTTTGGTATTGGTTAAAGTGAGTTCGATATAAATATTAAACATATGGAAATCATGTGAGGGCATCTGACTGTTGAAGGTCATATTTTTAAGAAAAAGACCAATCTCTGTATAACTACCCAAAATCATGTTATTAAGAAATAAATACATCAGAAAGTTCAAAAATTTGTTTTACTTTAAAATATTTTCAGAAATTTAAGTAGCCAATAAGAGATTTTAGTAGCTGATAAGACAGCTTTTGGCTGCCGGTAACCCTAATGTTGAATCAAGCAGGTTATATACATTAAGACTGAATATTGTTACATGAACTTGCTTGCATTTGAGCTTATATTATTTGAATATATCTTGCTTTTTTACTGATTTCATAAAACTTGTTTAACAATATGCCTGTTGAACTTACGCACCCAATACAAGAGTTGTCTTTCCTGTCCAATAATGATTATTGGTTCTTAACACGGCTATTGTTTACTCCATCTCCCACAGTGACTCATCTGGAAATGTGATGCCTGGATTCACATCTAGTGTCATTGATTATCGGCTCTCTAAGCCTGTAGACTTGCATTCTGTGATTTCAGGACCTTAGAAAACTGCTGTTAACCAAAGCTTTCTTCTTTCCATGAATACGGGGTCAACATCAAGCATTTATTATCCATTTATTTTTCAATTTTAGGTATGGAGCCCTTAACCTTAAATTTAGGTGAAATAAATTTGGCATTTCAAGGATAAAAAATCAGCCAATGTTATAGGGAAGAAAGGTGTGTTTGTTTAGTTTCTTTGTAATTTCAGCTGTATTTCAGCTCTTTTTTCTGGCCAGTTAACCTTCTTAGACTTTTCTGGTTGAACTGGTCTGTAATAACTAAGTGCTTTTAATTAAGTCACTAACTTACTTACAACAGAATGTTTAGTTAACAGTCAAAAACAAATGTTGGCTTTAATTTCTGAAGTAATTATATGATTTCAATTTTTGAGTGTGTTTCATAGCATTCCTCTCATCTATAAAGTTTGTGTGGGTAAAATACAGATCCATGAAAATTAAGACCAGAAAAGTTTATTACCTATCTCAGGGCTTTTTTTTGCAATCTTTGTGAAGCCGCCTTGGCCCCCTCATTTTGTCTAAAACTGAATCGGGAACTTTTCAAAATTGTAAAAAAATGAGTCTCGAACTGTTCAAAATTGGGAAAAAATGAGTCACAAACTTTTTTAATTTGTGAAGTATTGAGTCGCAAAATTCTTTAAATTGGGAAAATTTGAGTCGTGAACTTCTCAATTTGTGGAAAAAGGCCTTTGTCTTAGAAGGAAAAAAAGCCCTGTATTTTCAATTTTTTATTTCCAGGTCAAGCATTGAGATGTTTTAGGCACTTTGCGAGAAATAAGATGGCAGTTTACAACACAGCAGGTTTGTAGGATAATTTATTCAATGAATTTTGGTTGTCATCATAATTAGTAGTGCAACAATTACAGGAGTATTTAACTCAGTTTTTGTCAGTGGACTTCCAAATTTAAAGTCATGGGTAATCAACTGTAATGTGTAAGGGTGAAGAGGTACATGTTAGACAAAATTCAGTGGAGTATATACCTGTTTCTCTTAATCAATTGGCATGTACATGTAAGTACTTACTGAAGAGGGACTAACCTTTGACCAAATTTTAAGTTAAAAGCCTCATTTTCAAATCTGCTGGTCTCCGGATTAGTGTCTCAAGCAATCAAAACTTCCAATTATTATGTGTGAAACTTGCCAATGCAAAGGTCAGTAAATTCATTCTAAAAGTTTTCAAGAGTAAATGCAAGCTCTACCTCATGATAATGTTTGTTGATTTCTTTCAGGTTCCCGTCCAGTCAATTAAATGGCGTCCAACGATCAGCTGCGTCGTCAGGTGGAATCGCTACGACAACGCAACACTTCCCTGCAGCAAGAAATTCTCGATAACCATGCCCACCTGTCACGATTACACGAAAACTCTGCCCACCTGGCTCGACTGACATCCTCGAATTCCGCCCCTTCCAGTATATCCGGCCAATCTGCGAGCAGCAGTCACTCGGAGCCAACGTCATGGCAATCTGCCAACTCTGTTGCTGTGGATACAAGGCAGAATGTGGGTCAGGTCTCTCCACAGGTTAACCGTAGCAACCAGGGCTCGATGTCGACTTCGGTGTCCCAAAACCCTGGTGCAATTTCTGCTACTACGCCACATGTTAACCGTTTCAATCAGGGTGCAATTGCAACATCTGCACAACAAGTTAACTTCAATCCTGGTACTATCTCTTCTTCTTCATCACAGATGAACCGTAACCAGGTTGCAGTATCAAATTCTATGCCACAAAATACCCATAAACAGGTTGCAGTATCAAATTCTATGCTACAAAATACCCATAAACAGGTTGCAGTATCTAGTTCTATGCCACAAAATACCCGTAACCAGGTTGTAGTATCAAATTCTACACAACAAATTACCCATAACAACCATGGCACTATTTCGGGATCTTCACCTGAAATTAGTCGTAACCAGGGCATGATTTCAACTTCTGCACAGCAGGTTAACCGCAACAACCAGTCTACTTTCTCCACATCGAACCCACAGACCAATCGTAACCAGGGTGGTGTTTCAACACCTATTCCACAAACAAACCATAACCAGACATCAACCTCAATTTCTGTTTCCCAAACTGTCAATGCCGGTGAATCACGAAGCCAAAAAAACACTGTTCCACATCTGACCACACAATCCCAGAGTTCAACTTTTGGACCCCATATGCAGGATGCGGCGTTATTCCATCTTTCGAGGCTTCAGGATTCGCCAAGCTCAAGGTCACAAAATGTTGAACAGCGTAAGCAAGTACATTCCAACACCTTTGGAGGTCAATCCCAAGTGAATAGGTCGCAAGGTCAAAATGAAAGGTCACAAGGTCCAAACGAAAGGTCACGAGGCCAAAGTCAAAATGAAAGGCAGTCACAAGGTGGTTACTCAGAGAAAGGTCAGAATGTGGAGAGGACACATGGTCAAGCTGAAAGGCCACTGTGTCAGGCTCAAGGTGAAAGGTCACAAGGTCAATGCAGTGAAAGGTCGCAGGGTCTAGACATTTCCCAGATTGGGGACACCTCTCAGTGCTTTGATTTCAACAACTTCACCGATGCTATGGAAGGCGAACACATGGCAGTTTTAGGTAGGTTGAATGCAATGCTTTGTAATGTTTCTGATTTTGAAGTAAGCTTAAAGTATGCAGCGTTTTGTTTCACCTTGTATGAAAAGGTGGCAGGGCCCTTCCAACGGAGAAATTTAATGACAAAAGGGGGAGTTATCTTCAATTAAGCCTGATAGTGATTAACATGTTTTTATTCTACCTTGTGATATAAAAAAATCATTATTATCGATAATCAAATGCTTTGTTACACATATTTGATTAAATCAAACTTGGTTTGATAGCAATTGTTGGTATTATTTACCAAAAGGTATTCATTTATTGTCCGAATTGAGTTATTCTTTTTAAAAATAAACTACACTGAGAAAGGAAGTATAGGGGAAAAATGAATACCTTTTGAGAAGGGAAATTGGGCCAAATTTATGCCCCAAATTTGCTTATTTTGAATTATTGCTTTTAGCCTGTCTGTCTGTCTGTCATTGTATGTGTGTGATTGTCTGTCCCAAAACTTTAAGCTTGTCATAACTTTTGCAATATTGAAGATAGCAACTTGATATTTTGCATGCATGTTTATCTCATGGAGCTGCACATTTTGAGTGGTGAAAGGTCAAGGTCATCCTTCAAGGTCAAAGGTCAAATATATGGGTCAAAAAGCGCAGAAGGGGGCATTGTGTTTTCACAAACACAGCTCTTGTTTTTTTCACGCAGTTTAAGTGGCCAGTCTTTTTTTTTAGTATTAAAATGCTTAAAACTAGAGATGCACAGGTGACTACAACTTAAACTGGTTAACCGATTATTGTAACCAGTTCTATATAATTAACTGCATTATTAAAATTAAGTTTCAGGTTTATTTTTACTTTAAAATGTAGTTAGTAAACCACTTTTTCAGTAGATTAACCTGATAACGGGTTAACCTTTTGCATTCCTAATTAGAGCAATATGGATACCAGACTATTTAGTAAAGTCCAAAACAGTGTTGCTGACAAGTCTAATTATTAAAGTAGAAAACGTTGTGGATGCAGACTATATATTTTAGACCAAAGCAGCCAGTAGATGTTGCCAGTAATACATTTGAATCAGACTTCTTGTTGAAAATGTAATGATTGTCAGTAGCTGCATGGTTTTATTATTGAACAGTGTAAGCAAAATCAAAGCAGTTCAAAGCACTGGTACCAGTCTACTAGAAGATCAAAAGATGGTACCAGTCTACTAGAAGATCAAAACATGGTACCAGTCTACTAGAAGATCAAAACATAGGTTGGCGCCAAACCATTCATTGAAGATCAGAACAAAGCTGGTACCATTCTAATAGTTGAAGTTAAAATGCAAATCTGATACAAATGAAAATCAAAACATCATAACAAAGTCTACCAGTCTATATATCAAAACATCAAACATACATGTACACATGTAGCTGGTACCATTCTAATAAATGACGATCAAAATACAGCTTGTACCAGTCTGATTACTTGAAAATCAATACAAAGCTGGTGTCAGTCTACTAATGGATGATCAAAACAAAGCTGGTACCAGTCTTATTATGGAGAAGATCAAATCAATGTTGATGCCTCTGATGCAAGTGTGTGCGACCAGTCTAAATATTGCTCTGCCAGAGAATGATTCATTCTATGATAAGTTATAACCGGCAGGCTTCCCTGACTATTGGAGGAAATGCATGGAAACCAATACCACACTGGGGCCAGGAAAAAAGTGAACTCATATGTTGTAATGTGCAAGGAGTATTATGTGGAGTGTAAACAGTTTGTGTTTATTTAACTTTAAAACTAAGAGGATTGTTTCTTATTTCTGGGATTTTAAAGTTGAAAATTGTGTTTTTTTGAAACAAAAGGGATATATACCTTGTTAGAAATGTCAAGAAGTGTATCATTGACTTGACATAATATATTAAGTGAGAAATATCAAGAGAAATGGTTTATTTTGTGTTTTAAATCTAATGATATGTGATCAAGTGTGAGCTTTCATTGGTTAGTGTTGGTGCTGTTGATAATTATTTCAATCTAATAATTTTTACTGACAGTTGAATAGTGTTCTTTTGGGGGTTGGGGCTCTAATGGATGTGTAAATAGGCGAGTGGTTGTAAGTACTAAGTACAACATGTAGTTGTTAGTTAATGAATATCATTATGAGAGTTCAAGTTTGTGTTAAACTACCCGAAACTGTCTGTGATGGTGCTAGTTTGTGTTATTAGCGGATAACTAACCTAATTTTAACCAGTTAATAGATGTGTTCAGCCCGGGCTTTTTCACACATCTTTTAGAATATCACATTCACCAGCAATTTAAGAATTTTAGGGTCAATTTATTTTTAATTTTGGGAAACAAAGTTCTTTTTGCCATTGGGCATATGACTGAATAATGACTACATGTGAATATAATCATCCAGATGTGATGGTGTAGGTGGTGGTGTGGTGGTGGTGGTTAAATTGTAAACATATCAGTGGACCCTGT
This sequence comes from Dreissena rostriformis, assembly GCA_007657795.1. Classification (NCBI taxonomy): domain Eukaryota; kingdom Metazoa; phylum Mollusca; class Bivalvia; order Myida; family Dreissenidae; genus Dreissena; species Dreissena rostriformis. The sequence continues at coordinate 25,330 of VMBQ01009176.1, forward strand.
TTAGGTGGTTTAACGTTGGACATACAGTAGAGTCCACGCGTTTTCCCCAATTTCCCTCGCTACTCCGCTGCAGTATCTCCGAGGGAGATTAAGAAAATCCCACAATATGCGGCGTTTGCATGATTTGCGGTTAACGATAGGCAAAATTGATAAGCCAACGCGGCGGCCCTCGGCGTTGGCATCGCGGGGGAAACTCCGTATTTAACGAGATAACGAACAATTTAACTTTGTTTGACTTCCTAATTTTCAAATAAAATTACATTTATTACAAGTACATATAAAGAAGTAGTTGTTGTTGTATAGAAAACTAGTTGATTTACGACAAACAAAATGTTGTCTTTTTCACTGATACTTACCAATTAATATAATCACAGTTTGCAACATTGTTTTTATTTTGATAATTTAATCCAAAGTTTTCATGTTAGCAGGTGTTTTTTCTATACTGAACATGTAAACAAATGACCGAGGACCCTATTAAAAGTCTCGCAAAAATTCGCAATATGTGTGAATCGACAGTTTGAAGTCATCAAAGGAAAACCGCTTCCTGTCTGAAGGCATAAAGCCCATTGTTCTCGCCCACAAAATTGGCTTCCTTTGTTTGGCAATCAACACGCTAAACCAATCGGGTGTTTATAACTCAATAGCAACCATCGAAATATGTAACTGCACGTGCTTAGCTCCGCCTTTCGAATTTTTGCAGGGAACGGAGGTGGAGTTTAACGATTAATTGTACACGTGTTTTACGGAAGTTGAGTCCTGAATGGCCGTAATTACTGGGTCTTAGCTTTGACACGACAAATAAATCTATCTCGGATTTTCCGAGAAAGGCCGATTTCCCAACTTTTTGTACAGTTATTAGTAATGGCGTGCGCATGTTTACAAAATTCGAAACACATTCAACTTAAATAATGGTGTCTTGTTGGATAATTACTGGATTTTATTTTATTTTTTTGGCATGCCCAGTAGCACACTGCTACCGCGGTGTTGCGCGGCGGTCACTGATAAGAACGGAAATTGTCTGCATTTACCGACTAGGCTCAAGTAATACAAGCCGCGGGTATCAGCAAAATCCGCAGAACGCCGAGCGTTTTAGCGAGTTTACCTTGCTTTCCACCTCCGCGGAAGCACTCGCTAGCAGAAAAAAAAACGCAGGGAGCGCGTTTTTTGGGGAAAACGCGTGGACTGTACTGTAGATGCAGGCTGCAGCTACTGCTGATGTTGTCTTCAGAAGTTGTGGTCAGCACAAACAGATGGTGATACTTTGGAGCAGATTGTTTTATTTTTTGGGGGGGAGGGGGGATAGAAAGCACTTAAATGAATGGCCTTTACAATTTCGGTTTATGTTTATTTGTGTTGTTTTATACTTAAACTTTTTCAAATAAATGGTCATCAGTTTCGCGAAGTTCAATCAGGATGTAATTTGGAGCTTTTTAAGGTTGAAAGTTGTGTAATATATGGCTATGATTTGGTTACTGTTGGAAACAGTGTATCATTCATGTACAAGCTAGAGTTCAGCCTTTATGCATGGGACTAATTTCAGAAATGTTAACTCTTATCATGCAGTGCTGGAACCGAATTTTGAAGGCCTTTGCAAACAGTTTGGATCCAGATGAGACGCCACAGAACGTGGCGTCTCATTAGGATCCAAACTGTTTGCTATTCTGATAGTATTCTGTGAAAAAAAATCGAAGAAAATGCTAATTTTAGAAATTCAGCAGATGACATTTTAGCAGACGACAAATTTCCTAGCATGCAAAGGGTTAAGTCAAATTTTGGTTGGCAATAAATAATAATAATTTTGTTAGTCTGGGAAAAGGGAATAGAATTGTTATGGAGCTGGGGAAAAAATATCAAGTACTGCGTTTTTATCTTAAACATTCAACAGTCACGGCCCTTGCTACACTTTGGGGGATTGGGGCCGGGGCCCTTAGAGGGGGGAATTTCGCGTTGTTTTGGACAAAAAGGGGAATTTTAGAAGATCTTTTCACCAACCATTCAACACTTAAAAATGCTTTATTTCAATGTAATTTACATAAATATACATTTAATTAAAGGTTAATAGCACGATACCAGCTGGCAACA